>CAKNWT010093663.1:0-12133 GCA_932066315.1 Andricus coriarius | reverse complement strand
AAATTAATTTAAAATTTTCGGTTATACTTTAGACTGAGTAATATTTTATAATAATCGACAGTACATTAGTTAAAATAAAAAAGCTAAGTTGTCAATAATCATTTCAACAGGTGATGTTTAATTTTCATAATGTGATTTGATTGTAAGTAGCTATATACCCGAAGTGGGTCAGACCAGGGCGGCCTACTCGTTGATTTCTTTCCTCCACTCGCACATTTGCGCCACCGTGAGCCTTCTTACACCATACGCTATTCGCAGGCTTAAACTGCTTAAGTGGGGGCAGAGTGGGGATAAGGGTATCTGAGACGTAACCTTGGCGCATGAGAGGAAGAGAGACTGGGCGCTTGCTCTCTACTCCCTCCCATGCTCCAGAGTTAAGCATCAGCTACGCTCATCCCCACTTAAGCAGTTTAGGCCAGCAACTAGCGTACGGTGTAAGGAGGCTCCGTGTGTGATGGTAACGAGTTTACGTCTATGTACATTTCTATCTTGTAAGCTTTAGGGCAAACGCACCAATTACGGCACCATTTATTTCCATGTAAAAATGGTTCTGAAACTTCTCTTTGATTTTTACACGATAAAATATGCCGAGATATTGGGAGCGTGTTTAAGGTTGTATGTGAGTCCCATCCGCGTACAAATAGTAGAGTCCCGCGGGGCGCCGTCGAGCCATGCTATGTTGAAAAAGTTTCACGGGCCCGCATGGTGAAATTTTCAGTGCGCCACTGACTTAGAATTCGTAGTATGTGTGTATGCGTAGACACCACTGCTATGCCATCGGCAGATTCGCAGATCACGCAACGTCGTAATTTCACGTACGCTTCCAAGCTGGTTGTGCCTGCGAGTGTGTGTGTGTCGAGTGCGTACAGCAGAAAAGCTGGTGAGAGGGAATAGTGTTGCCGTGTCGCGATACTGTTACGTTTATCCGTTTGAAAGTGACTAAAATTTCAATTTTTTTCATTAGATTATCTTTGAAACTACAACGTGGAGGAATTTGATGTTTTTTCCGAAAATTTTTATTTTCAAGCAGAACAAATATCGACATTTTTAAAATTTGTCTACCAGAACATTTCATTACTACAAATTAAAATGTGGAGAGTGACTATGCATTGCCCATGAATTACGTCTTAAAGTAGTCAACCTTGACATTAATTATCTCCGCATCGGAACCGCTGAAAAACTTGACATTAATTGAGTATATAAATAATCATTCTATTTAAATATAGCTCCTTTTTTTTAAATTCTACCAGATATCGATTTTTTTACATACAACCTTAAACAGTTTGGTGTACAAAACAATTCTCAATTATAATTCTCAAATAATTTTTACTTTTATTTATGTTTATGTTCTAGTTTCATCACTTGATTGTGTTTGGCAAATCGGACCGGAGTTAAAATTAAGAAAATGGGTTGGGTTCTCACAGGCTTAGGAGCTGCTGTGGCCATTGTCCTAGTAGCCGGGGTGGCACTCGTACTTTGTAAAAGGTATTTGTATTTTATATTTATTTTAATAAAGTCCCCAAGGCTAGATAGTTAGGTGATTATCGTTGATCCTTGTGCTATAAAAAACATGTAATTAGGTCACTTGAATTGAAAAAATTCGGCATATAACATTTCAACTATGAGAAATAGCCCTACTATAAAGAGTTCAAAGAGCATAAAGAAAGAAATGTTATTTAAATTTTTTTCCGAGAACATGTTTTTCAAGAATCATATGTATGCAAATTTGAAAGCGATTGACCCAAAAAAAGACATTTTTGAAAATATGAAATTTACGCTCTTTTGTGGTTCCATGCTTCAATAAATGTATAAAATCTTGTTTCTACTTAGCTAATGATTTATTTTGTTTCTTTTTCCGTAGCAGGCACCTTTACCTAAGTAGGTATTTTGTCGGTTGGCAATGTGGAACTAGAAACGTATGGAGTATCTGTGAAGAATGGCGACAAAGACTATCTCGGTTGTGGGCGCCTCGAGAAGAAAAGGTAAGAATTAAAATATGAACACTGAAACAATGTTCAAGGACTCTCTAATTTTATACATTTTCATAAAATAAGTTGCTTAGGGGAATATTGTTTATAAAAATCATCATTATAAGTATTGGATTCAGAAAAAAAAACATAATGCCCCTCGTAATGCCCCAAGGAGGTGGTTAAAAGTTAATCATTTCAAAAAATGTGTTCATTTGGCACATGTATGAAAATACCTCTTTACTATGCCTGTACAGCGAGAAGAAAGTTGATGTTTACACCCACGAGCGTCAAAACAATCTTTGCGCATTTTTACATCGAAAATTTTATACTTTCTTCTCCGCCTTAATGAAATATGTCAGAAATGTTCACAAATGATCAGACGTTCTGAAAATTTCAAAACATCCTGACCATTTTCAATGGCGCACAGTGGGAGCAATCGGGAATTTACTGTCCATACTCCACTACAGCCCACACTATTCTTGACCGATTTTGATGTTTTTTTTTCAGAAACGCTCAGGATTAAATCCTGCAGATCGACTTCAGGCCCGATTGTTTAATTTCTCTCTGTGGAGTTTATATTTTAAACACATAGAACGTCAAAATTTGATATTTACAAATATTATTTGTTTTGTCCGAAGAAAAGACTTAAGAGAAGTCGCTACCCTCAGCGGTTATATTTCATCAACAAAGTGTGCCACCAACTCGCAGTTATTATTGTTATTAACAATATTTTTAATAAACGGAATTATTGTTTTTTCTGAATTAAGTATTCCATTGTTGCTAATCGAGAATGCTGGTATTGCACAATAATTCTTGAAGAGTGAGTATTATGCTTGGACATTATTGACTTTTAATAATTTAAAATACTGTATTTTAGATTAATACTGTTCTTGTATTAAAAGTATATCATTAGTTTTTATAATTTATTCAAATTTATTAATAATTCAAAGCTGTTTACCATGTTAGGCGCTTACTTCATATTTTGTTTTACAAAAATATCTTCACATAAGTATAAGTGATGGAAAAACCAAAATAATCAGAAAAATAATTTTTCTTAAATATTTTTCTTTTGATAAAAGTTACAATTTTCTATTATTATTAATAATAATATTAACTAAAAATTACTAACAAATTTAATTATTTAAGTACCACTATCAAAATGCATTGAAATACATTACAAAAAAACCACTCATTCAGACTAAAATTTCCGTAGATTACTGTTTATTTAAAATATGGTTAATAGAAATAACAATTGCGAGTTGGTGCCACACTTTATTGATGAAATAGAACCAATGAGATAGCTGAAACATGATTGAGCAGAAAAAGATAATTTTTTCCTGATGGAAACGCCAAATTTTGGTTAGTTTATAATATTGTTATTAACAATACAAATATTTAGCATTTATATTTTTCTGCATATATTTATTATAATTTAGTATTAATTTAAAAGTTGTTTAATGAGGAAAACATAACTTCGAAAAAAATACAATTTGTTTATTAGAATATTTATGAGAATGATAATTCTTAACTAATGGTTCTTTTCCGCTCTGAATACTACTCCTACGAGATATTTTGGCATTTTTAATCAAGATAAAGTTTTTTGTTGTGATTGAGCACCTCATGAAAATAATTGTTTATATAAATTGCTTATAACGATTGTCTTAAACCTTAAACTGAATATTTATGTTCCTGAAGTGTATCTGCATTAATTCTGATGGATAGCAACTTCTCTTTAGTCTTTTCTTCGGAGAGAACAAATAATATTTGTAAAATGTCGAATTGTGACGTTCTGCTTGTTTAAATAATAAATTGCACTGAGTGAAATTGAAAAATTGGGTCTGAAGTCGTTCTGCAGGATTTAATCCTGAGCGTTTCTAAAAGAAACATCAAAGTCGGTCAAGCATATTGTGGGCTGTAGTGGAGTATCGACAGTAAATATCCGATTCCTCCCACTGTGTGGCGGACTGGCTATAGGCTGGGACGCAGGAAATCCCGCCAGCGCCCACCTTGTCACCCCCCCCCCCCCCAAGACATGTAGGAACCTTTTAAAATCAGTTTTTAAACCATGTGAATATTTTTTAAATAAACGAAAAGAAAGCAAAAGGAAGTGGCAGAAAACTGTATGACATTATACCGGCATAATTATCTAATTTTTGTCTTTCTTCGACGTAAATAAGCAACATAGTATACATTTGAGGGTTAATAAAACTTATATCATTTAAACAGTATTATTTTTCGACATAGAGTTAGGACTAACTGTTTGCAGAAAGTATGCGTGACCGTACCTCCTTAATGAAGCTCGTTTTTGGTATTTTGGAATAAAAATATAAGTAAATAAAATCAATTAGAAAATAAAATTGTATACATACATTCACACAGATAAATTAAAAGCAAACATACGCCATCAGTCAGGACAATCTTGTAAAATTGAGATTTTAGTGTTTTTTTTACAAGTATCACACCCGTGATAACGAAAAATCTGAAATCGTCGACACCCTACTAAAGAAAATTAAAATATTTCTTCAGACAAGTTTTTGCTGATTAACGAAGGGGAGGATCAGAAGTAGACAGTTCAGAGATGATTTTGGCAACATTTTAAACAAGAATCTTCTCAAGTATTTGAAATATCACTAATCAAAGCCTAACTCTGTAATTTTATATCAAACTTACCCCTATCGACTTTACTAAAAGTGTTTAGGATATATTTTTTTGTATTAAAAAAAGTGAATAAGTAAAAAATACAGCTGCCTTTCTCACTTAAAATTTCCATCTTAGGATTCTAATGTTTGCAAAACAAGAGACAAAATTTTATAGAATAAATCGCTCGCAAGCTGGAAATATCTCGCGGGCCGAAAAAAGCTCGCTGCCAAACCAAAACTCGCAGGCCGAAAAAAGCTCCCTGTCCGAATAAAATCCTTCGGATCGAAAAAAGCTTGGTGATCGTAAAAAAGCTCACAAAGCTTGCAAAGTAAATAAAGAATATTAACAGAATTAATATGATTATTAACAAAAATTCATACTTCAAAACTAAATATAGCTTTCAATGTCTATTCGATTTGAAATGTTTTTTTCTCGAAATTAAAATAAATTTAATTAATATAAGACTCTCAAAGCCAATTTTTGCATTAAATTTTTTTTCTTTTATCTGAAATTGATAAAAAAAGTCTAGTTTTCAAGAAAATATGATTTCCTGTGTTTTGACGTCTTGCCTTTATTAAAAATAGGCTTAAATCAATGCAGTATTATTCGATTAAGGTTACTGATCAAATATGGTGGTTTAGTGAAAGTTTAACCAGCCCTGCGAGCCACACGAGTTCTTTCAGTCTGCGAGCTTGTTTCAGCTCGCAGTTTGGCTCGACCCGCATATAAAAAGCTCGACCGATTTGAGATCAGCTTGCGAGCTCGTGAGCTGTTGCATACCTCTACTAATTTGAAAGATTAAATGTTCCTGAAACTCGAAAAAATAGAAACAGAAGACTATTTGAACTAATTTTTTTCTCTTTTCGCTTTCTTTATCGCTTACCCTTTTCCATGTAATACGAAATTTAGAAAAATTAGAATTTCAATTGTTTCTAGTGGATAAATTTTTGGAAAAACAACATTTAAATGTTGAAATTGAATACAATTTTTTTTTACCGTTCTTGAAAACGCGCCATTGCATGCACGTGAAGCAGGCGTAATGTGGCCGCTTCCAGCTCAGTGACGTTCGTACATGCGCACTCTACCGCCGGGCCGACATGAAACTTTACGCCCGATACATAAAACTTTACGCCTGATACATAAAACGCTACGCCCGCTACACGTAAACTGCACCACGTAAGTGAGAGTATAGAGGAAATTATCCTTATCTTTAAAAAAATTGTATCACTGGACCCCACAGTCTCCCTTCTGCAAAGTACGCTATTTCTTTCTTTCACTTATAATATAAAATTGTTAAGTACATCAAACATCCTCTATCTGCTTCACATGCTTGTTTTCAAGGAGGACAGAACAACAAGTATAGCGTGTATCAAGGGCGTAGGGCTATTTTGCCTTCTTTACGCCCTCGACACATAATGTACTATTTCAGTAAATTTGATATAAAAACAATGAAGAAGTATCGGAAAACGTATGGAAAGTATGGAAACGCATTAGGGCAAATGTGGGCAGTAATTGCTGCTGCATGCGTCTTGAACTATCAGACAACCTCATATTGCATTTGTTTATAAAATTTGTTTACAGTTGTCACATCATAAACAACAGGTATGAAAGAATTCCCATGGAAGATGGGGGATTTAATTGATCCAAGTATTAAATTTGTTTCGAAAAATTTTTTCTATTGGCATTAGAGTCTTATGAGTGTATACAATTATTAATTAGCGTGGATTTTATAAAAACGAATTTGGCAAACGTTTCGGACACGGATAGGGGCCCTCGTCAGTGCCAAATATGTACTTCATACATTCAAGAATAAAAATTAAATCTTTGTTACAAAATATTTGGTAAATAGGAAACTTATAGAATAGGAATTTATGCAACTTATATAATAGGAATACATGCCCCTCAGTTTTTATTGGAGGAACAAAGCAAAACAGAACTGCGATCAGTTACGGCCCTTTATCAGAATGGGCTATGGGTTCCGATTTTCCAGCCGAACCCTTTAATATTTGTACATAACTTTTTGCTTATGTAATTTAAATAGTATTCTATTTTTTTGAACAGAGCCTGTTTTTCGTAAAACTTTTCCTACTTTATTTAATAATTGAAAAAAGTACCATAGCAGTGTCGCTCAGTGTCAGCTGTCGCTGAGCTTTGCTTCGTGGCCTGCGTGTCTGAATGCATGCTAGATGCATACAGTACCGATGTTTCCCTCGAAAGGTATCAACACTGCAACTTCCTGCATAACGTGTTAAGAGAACTAATTTTTAGCTATCATAATGACAAATCAAGAAAACTACCATCTCTTTATATGATTTCGTCACCTTCGACCCTTTGTGAATTTTGAATCTTGAGAGTATTTAGCAGAAGTCATCAATTTCAGTTACAATAGATGTTTTCTCTTTCGCCACAGGTGCATGTATCCTCAACTTTAACGGTGATTTAAATGCGCTTATTCTCATTCAAAAGAAGCAAAAGCAAAATAAATGTGTAGATGTTAAGTTGAAAAAATTGCCAAATATTTCAGAAAGTTTCAAAGACTAGTAAAAAAAAACTAACAGAAAAAAATGATTAAACTGGAGGCGATCAAACCATAACAGCCTAAACGCAATTTTCCTAAAAACCATTTATATTGACTTAAAAATTCTCTAAATTCAAGACGTATATCCAGGTAAAATGGTTTTCCCCGAAATAAATTGAAAGTTTTGTTTTTAAATACATAATGAATCAATATATTTAACTAAATAAAATGAATAGAATAGAAAAATAAATAAAATCTAATTATTACACTCTTATATTTCTCGCGTTGCATTATTTGATATTTATAACTGCGACAGTCTAAAAGAATTAATATTAATGAAATAATTCTTTTAGGATGTCATATTTATGAATATCAATTAATGCAATGCGAGAAATATAAAAGTGTAATTAGATTTCATTTAATTTCCTATTCGATTGATTTTTTTTTTTTTTATAATTTGATTCATTGTGTATTAAAAAAAAATTAATTTATTTCGGGGCAACCCTTTTACTAGCGAAGTGCGTCTTGAATTTAGAAAATTGTTAAGCCAATTGAAACAATTTTAAAAAAAAATAGCGTTAGGCTGTTATGGTTTAATACCCTTCAGTTAAAGAATTTTTGTCTTTAGTTTTCATTGCTAGTTTTTGAAACCTTCTGAAATATTCTGCAATTTTAAATCTATTTTGCTTTTGCCTGAAGTGAACAAAATTTGAGTTCTTTTTATCTGAATTGGATGACTTATTTCAAAGAGACTTTTCAGTTCTCAATTTAGCACTGCAGTATGCCGGGTTAAGTGTTTGCTTTTTTTCTGAAACAAAAATTGGATTTCAAGCGAAAGAAATTATCTCTCCATATTCTCATAACCTAATGAAATTTCCCAATCTACTACGCTGAAAATTCCTGTACAGGAACCTAACAGGTTCCTTTGGAGTTTCCTGTCCCGGATGCTGCGAGGGAACTTGCGCACGTTCCGGTTGTGGAACCTGAATATTCAAATACACTTACAAGTTCCTTCATTATTGTGGATGTTGCTGAAAGAAATTCCCTAGAAAGTATCCTGTACAGGTTCTTGTGCAAGTGGGACAAATTTGCAAAAAGTATCGATGAAGGATCCTGTACAGGTTCCTGAGCAGGTAGGACACTCGCAAAAATATATTTGAAGATTTCTGTGCTACATCTGTCCCACATGAATATTCCTGTACCGGGACCTGTAAAGGATCCTGTGTAGTTTTTCTGAAGCATGCTAATACAAAGGAACCTTTAAAGAGACCGTCACACACAAACACACACATATTCTTTCTGCCCTTATATACTAACTAGTGAAACATATCATTACTTGTGAGAAAGTAATAGTGCTGGGTCAAAAATTGCAGGTGCCCCGGACTTTATTAAATATTTATCATTTATAGGTACATACATATATATTTAAAACAATAAGGTTAAACAACCACCGCAGGGTCTCACTGGGAGCTACTGCCATCTAAAAAATGGCAGCGGCTCCCAGTAGGACCGCGGTAAATCCCATTCATGGCCACGTCTCACAACGGTGAGATGAGTGGTCACAGGACACGATGAAATCACAACGACAGGCCGGCGAAACCCTCATGTGTTTTGAGCACACGAAGCGACCCAAGGATGACAGCTTTCTGCATCCATTTCGCAAGTGCCTTGGCATATTTTTGGCACGCGGGAATGGCTTTAAGGTTACGAACCAGTGATAGTTTCGCACCTCCGAGAGCACCTATCACAAGGACAATTACTTGTACCGAATATTTTGGGTACAGTCTTCGCAGCTCCCTTTTAAGGTCTTGATACCTCTCCTCCTTTTCTTTCTCCTTGGCTGTGATCTTGTATTCGGACGGGGCCCAACATTCGATCATGAATATAGTTCGTTTCTCGAAGTCTTGGAGAACAATGTCAGGCCTCGAGTGTGCAAAGAGAGACTGCTGTCCGAAAATCGTAGTTCCAGAAAAATTGGCACTTCTCGTTTTGGACAATTGACTCTATCTCCCTTGGAGCGTTCGGCAGGGCAGGGTCGCGGCCAACACTTTAAGAGCGACAAAGATGGTAATAAAGCACTCTTAGGGCCGCATGATGTCTGTAGATGTACGTCGTTCCTGCGTGGGTGGGACACCCCGATAGTATGTGTTCCAGGTACTCAGTGTGTGCATGACACGCTCTGCACCTACCGCTCGGAACTTCATGACATAAAATGCGGTCACAATATGCTAAGGTGGAAATGACACCGTCCTAGAATGCGAAAATGAAACCCTCGGTACCTGAATTAAACCCTGATGATCTGAGGAAAGCAAAGGTTTGCTCCTTCGACAAGGACTGTTTTTCTACAATCGTGTGAAAATTTCCGTGCATTTTCTTGTCTTATATCCTAATAAATTTACATATTATTTACTGTTAAATGTTGAACATAGTATATTACTTAATTAATGACCTCTCAGATTTATGTTCTGTAGTCGAGATTTTCAGGTACTCACGCCACTCCACCGAGATTACGGGCTAGGGCTATATAAAGTTATTTTTCAGGTTGATTTTCAATTATTTAATTTTAAAATGTTTACTCATTGACCAGGCTATCTTTCTTCCAGGGCAGCAAAATGTGTTTTGCTTGGCGCCATCTAAAATTAAATTAAAAGTCCTGGGAAGAACAATTTAAAGCCTCTTTGTTTTAAATTAGATTTTTTTACTAAAATGGAGAAGTAAAAATCTTCATTTTAGCCTTTACCAGAGGCATAGAGCTTCAGCTCATCCATATAAAATACATGAGTGACGTTATGCTCGCCACGGTGTTTATATGCGGAAAAAAGTTTGCCTGATATGTAGCTAAAAAAGACTTCGGGGATCTCTTCGCAATGACTCTAGATGCTAGAAAATCAATGAGTACATCATAAATTAGAATGAATTTCGTTTATAAAAATGATTTATATTTTTTTAAATTAGAAAATATAATGATAAATACATATTAATAATATAATAATATATATTGATAAACAGAAATAATAATAATAATAATTTCGGTATAATATTTTAAACAAAAATAAATAAACGTAAATACATTATGCCTTTTTAACACAACAATAAATATAAGTCTTTTTAGATTCACAGAAATCATCACTATTTATATGTACACTTCAAATATAAAGAGATGAGAACTTAACGGTCGCATTTTTCAGTCTTTGCGGATATGAAAAGTCTGTGATAAGATTGATTTTTCGTCTTTCCCAAAATTTTAGAAACTCTCTATGTGCCGCTTCTCCGGCTTGCTCCGACCATAAGCCTAAACTCTAAGTGTTCAATAGTTTTAGGCATTGTGTCAAGTGCTGCATCAGGACATGCATTTTCAGGGTTTCGGTTGTATTTGTGCTCAAGAATGCGCTGTGAAATTCTTTAATGAGCTTTTCTATATCTGCAATCGGGTCAAGTCTCTTCATCGAAAAACACGAATCAACCATTTTATCCATTATTTTAAATGCAGTGTCATAGGATGTGATGGAAAATGGACCGACACCTACATAAATTTCTCGATCAAAGAGTTTGTCATCTTCTCTTAACAATTTTCTGCATCCATTGCCTTCAAATACCTCTCTATGATAATTTTTTGAGACGAACTTTAGATTTAAAGGCCACAAAAGTGCTTTTTCTAGGCCAAAAAGGTGCATTAGACCATCCCAAAACAAATGGTTAACAAACCCTTGTAATATATTAAGTTCTGGAATTACACATTTATCAAGAATCAACAAATCGTCTTTTTCTTTGAAAAGTGGCTCATTTATAGTACTGTGGCAGTTCTTAGCTAACTTTTTATTTTTGCCAAGAGAAATAAACTTGTCATAATCTTTTTTCAAATCACCAAATGTTCTGAGAGGTAAAACTTGCACTTCCTCGGACATATGATTTTCGTTAACAAAGGAGGAGAGTCAATTTGGGCGGTTTTTGGCCTAATTTATTTTTGGGTCAAAACATTTGACAACAATTTTTTTAGTATCTACTAACAATAGTAAGTCGATTCCACCCTAAACGAACCACCCTGGCCCCAGTACTTACCCCCGCCATCCCCTCAAATTCTGAAAATGCCATAATTTGCTAACAGCATTTTTGGAGAGATTCGGCGCTGGGAAACTTGTATTTGCTTAATAAAATACACTATCAACTCGCTATTAACTACCTCTACTCTTATTTATCATTTTTTTCTCCCCCCTCCCCTTATGGGTGCGGAGGGGGTGCTTTTACTATTTATTCGTGTACGGGGTATATAAATACAACATATCTAAGCTTGATCAGCATAATTGACCAGGGTATCCTAGAGTTTTTGGGGTCGCTGATTCCGAATCCGAGGTTCGTTAACCTCTGTCACATGAGGTTCAAGGTTATTGGAAGGTCAAATTGTGAAAAAAGCAGATAAAGAAATCCAGAAATATAGATATATAGGTTTTTAGGGTTTCTGAATCCGAATTCTGGGTTTGTTCGACCGCTTGATGTCAATTACAGGTCATTCCAAGGTCAATTCAATATTACTTCAGGGTTAAGCTGAAAAATTCCGCGTAATGAATTTTAGTCACTGTATACATAGGTTTTTGGGGTTGCTGAATTCAAATCAGCAGATCTTGTCATCCCTTAAGGTCCTTTAATCCCTTAAGGTCATCCAATCTGGCAACGGCTCACGCACGGGCATTTTTTCAGCTCAACCCTGAAGTAACATTGAGTTGACCTTGACACGACATCTAATTGACATCAGGCGGTTTAACAGCTTTTTTTTAATTTGACCTTAAAATAACCTCGAACCTAATGTGGCAGAGGTTAGCGAACCTCGGATTCGGAATCAGTGACCCCAAAAACTCTAGGATACCCTGGTCAATTATGCTGATCAAGCTTAGATATGTTGTATTTATATACCCCGTACACGAATAAATAGTAAAAGCACCCCCTCCGCACCCATAAGGGGAGGGGGGAGAAAAAAATGATAAATAAGAGTAGAGGTAGTTAATAGCGA
>CAKNWT010093662.1:0-14614 GCA_932066315.1 Andricus coriarius | reverse complement strand
GATTTAAGCTTATATACCTGGTAGTTCTGTACTGCAATCCTTCAAATAAAGGCAAAATGAAGTGAATGAGAAACGTAAAATGAAAAATAGAATGATAATTATCTTTAATTTCCTTTTTTTCGTTTCTTATTTGCTTCATTTTGTCTTGATTCTTCTTTGTTTGTTGAATTATTTTAGTATTCAACACATGTAAGGAAGCGCATATACATATATAAAAACCAACACATGCAAGCGTCTGTAGTTCTCTGGCTCATCGCAGATGGCGCTGAATTTCGCCATTTCTCTACACGGGAGTTGACCGAGCCTGCTCTGCATTGCGTAGGTCGTGCTTTCTTCTCATTATACACCTTGTAATGCGTGCGGCGAGAGGAGGCTTGCGGCTCACGTGAAAACATGTGGCTTTACATTAAGTATTGCGACAGTGATTTATCCTGCGATACAATCGAGAGTACAAAAATTCCCAATTCTGTGGAAGTTTTTAAAACAGACAAAAAATATAAGGTTGTAGGTAAACCTAGAACCAGAGAAGCACAGATTCTGTTAAGTGCTGGTAAGGTGAAGTTTAGTTTTTTCGAAAAAATTCAAAAAGTTGTTCTGATAATGTTGTAGGGCTCCCAAAATGAAACGTTTTTCTCCTGTTGACTTTTTTTTGATATCGTGCCTTGTTCAGCTTGACATGTTAATTTTCGTTTGTTTTTATGGATTTACAAAATGCTCCAACTCTGATAATTTTCGTATTATCGAAAGACGTTTTTAGGATAAATTTTTTTTCTTTTTGAGTACTACTAATAACCATACATAGAATTTCCAAATCTTAAGAAAAAAGTGGTCGAAAAAATTTCCAAAATTTGCTCACTTTTTGAATTTTTATCAAAAATAGCTGGCTAACGAACTTGTCCTTTTTTTAGGGCTTAAAGAAATGTGCCAAAGCTGAATCCAATCTGATCATTTTTTCGAAAGTTATCGTGCCTACAGACTACAGAGAGACACCTTGGTAAACATGATTTTTTTCTAGCTCAGAGGATCTCAAAACGTGAAGATTTGATGAAAACCGCCTAAGTCAAATTTTACATAAAACCAATACCTTCTCATTAGGATGAGAATGTAGAAATGTATTAACGTTTCGGTTTAAAACCCCACATACAGTCCTATTAAATATTTAATTTAAAAATAACACCAATAAGAATCCATAAAAAATATTAAACATGACAAAGCAGAAATATTTCAGAAAAAACTTGCAAAATCTAGGAAAATAGTATTAATTTGATTAATATGGAACAATTTTTGAATTTGAAAATACTTATAAAATGTCAAAAAAAGTTCATTATTAAAACTAAAATATATTAATAACATCCAACATTACAAACAATTAATTCCAGTATTATTGACTGTAAATGCCAACTAAAATCTCATTCGTGAATCAAACTAATATACTTAAAAAAACAGATAAAATCGTATGTAATATTGCACCAATAAAAATCCCTAACATATGTTAAGCAAAAATATGTCAGAAAAAACCTTCAAAATCTAGAAAAATAGTATTATCTTGATTAATATAAAACAATTTTTTTATTTGAAAATACTTATAAAATCTTAAAATAGATAATTATTAAAAAAATAAAATATATGAGAAATTCCAGTATTATTAAATGTAAATATCAGCTAAGATCTCGTTCGTGAATCATACTAATAAACTTTTCAACAACAGATATTTCGTATATAATATTGTACCAATAAAAATCCCTGAAATATGTCAAGGAAAAATATTTCAGAAAAAACATACAAAATCTAGAAAAATGTTATTGTTTGAATGATACAGAAAAAACTCTTCGAATATTATAAAAAATTTAGTAATATGTATTCTAAATAACTGGTAATCTCTATTTTGGAAATTAATTGAATTAGCTTTATAAAATCAAGTAAGATGAAGTATAATATAGTACACTTATAAATTCTTGTAAAAGAAAAGAAAAATTAAGTACAGTCTAATAAAATATTCGTTTTATGAGAAAACTTAAAAAAAAAATAATGTTGTCTGATAAATCCTTGTACAATCTGAAAAAATTATCATCTGAAAATTTTATTTAGATATTTATGAGATTATATAAGAAATTGCTGGTGCAAATACCTGGTTAAATAAAATTATGTGTTTTTTTTTATGAGATTATATAAGATGGTTTCAACAGGGTAGTACGGCGGTTAATGGACGATATTGCGACCAACCTCGCATTTTATTCTAGAGCATTCAGACTTGGAGCATTTGTATTATATACCCACAGCTTACCTTTAAGAAGTGGAAACAAGGTTGCAACCATGGGAGAGCAGGAATATAGCTGGTTGCTTACCTAACAGTGGTAGCTCTCAAAAACTTAACAAATCATCCATCGCGGTGACTTCCAAGGGGCGGAATCGGCCCCCACTTGATATTTAGTAGTTTAAGGCAAATGTCAACAATGGCGATGGGGTGCGATGCTAATTCCCAACATACTTTGTAGGGCAGCACGGACATCAACACAAGAGTAAATCTAATAACTAATATCTAATCACTACTGATTTAGATATTCTTAACATGGGGAGTGCCCCAACGTTTCGTAACTCGGTCAGGGAGGAAGTCATCGACATCACTCTCTGTACCGCTTATTTTAGAAGCAATATCAAGAAGTCCCTTGTGCCCGCGGGCCCTAAGTGGGCCATAAATCCAAGAGGATCGGGCTGGGAACAGTCCTTCAAGGAACTAAGGAGTACGCTCTCGGAGGTGCCCAGGTCAATTAGAGACGAGGACACCCTGGAGATGACAGCCAAGATTCCCATGGAGGCCATCAAATCTACTTATGAAATTAATTGGAAAACCACAAGATTCTGAAAGGCTGGGGAGACACACTGGTGACACGGGAAACTCGAAGAGCTTCGCAGGGAAACCAGAGAGAGGTTTTGACGTGCCAGTACTGGCAATACGGATGAACTACAGACCTTATTTACGAAGATGATGGATGAATACAGGGGTGCAATACGTAAGGCGAAGCAACAAAGCTGGACCAACTTTTGCACATACATCGAGAAAGGAGTTATTCTTGGCGCACCTGATCAAGGCGCATTTTCCGGGCTTCAAAAGGAAAGAGCCTTCAACTACACCTCCAAAGAGGTGATCAGGGCGACCATAAATGCACATGGCGTTTCTATTGCAGTCGTGGAATGGACCTGCCACATGTTGGCAAACAGGAACCTAACTCACCAGTCAAGGCTGCCACGTTATAGGGTTACGCGGATGATATACTGGTTATCGTGCGCTCTTCGGAGTAACCGCGAGTACTCTGAAATTGGTAGAATAACTGGAAATTAAAGAACAAGTTAAATATCTAGGAGTCATCCTAGATAAGAAGCTTTCATGGAATGAGCACCTGAAAAAGAAGTGCAAAAAGCTAGTATCAACTCTATGGCTCTGTAGCAGAGCCATAGGGAAAAGCTGGGGCTTAAAGCAGGATACACTTATGTGGATCTACACAGCGATCCTGCGCCCCAGGCTAACCTATGCAGCGACGGTCTGGTGGACTGATACTCAGGGGCGTCACTAGTGCCTCGAAATCGACACCCACAATGGCATTGAGGGCACTAACAGGGTCGAAGCCCATCCATCTCATCAAGGCGAAGGTGGCCTGCAGATTAAATGTGGAAAAAGCCGGAAGGATCTCTTCGGCAGTGCGGATCCCAACCGCCATCGCGAGTAAGCCGACCCTGAGCATGCTCAAAGACAAAACACCCACTCGTTATCTCTTCGACAAAAAGTATCGTGTTAGCCTATCTACGAAGGAGGATTGGGTTAGCGGCGAAGCACACCTGCCCACTATGAGGACGACTGGTTTACAGATGGCTCGAGAAACAAGGACAAGGCAGAAGCTGGTGTATATCACAGAAGGATTGGGGAATGGGCCTCACAATTGCGATGGTGCCCTACGCCACAGTCCCACAATCTGAGATTATGGCCATGCTCCAGTTTTTTATTTTCATAAATTTATGACATTTTCTCTTTAGCTACATAAATAAATTCATCTTCAACTAAAATTAATCCATCTTTGACTTCCAGGCTGAGAGTTAGTGAATAGACCTTTTCTAAATAGTTTTTACCCAAAAGCAACAACTTCAGATGTAAATTATGACAGTCTTCATAAGGCAGGGGTGAAGTAGAGTGAAGTTTCATCAAAAAATACCGCAGGTATAATAGTTGTGCAAGAAATTTTGATAGAAACACTGTGATTGCGGTATTTTCTATGTGTGGCCCTGAAAGGTGGGCCACCCGACTCCATAACCCATCTCTATAGTAGACATATGCCTTAAACTACTAAATTTCCAGTGGGGACCGATCGCGGCCCATATAAGTCACCGAAACGGACGATTTAATAAGTTTTTTAGATCTACTCCTGTTAGCTAGGCAACCCGCTATATTGCTGCTCTCCCGGGGTTGGTACCTTGTTTCCACATCTCAAAAGTAAGCTGAGGGTATATACTACAAATGTGCCAAGTCTAAATGCTCTAGAATAAAATGCAAGGTAGGTTTGACTAACCGCCGTCCTATAAGTTGAATACTACTCCAAGCATTTCTGGTCAATCAACCACTCCCCGAATTAACGTAAATATCAAAGCAAGTAACAACAAAGTGTGTCTTTCTTGAATGGTACAAATGTTGAATCGCACACAAATTTTTATTTTCTTTTTTAACTCTTTCGAGGAGTTTAATCTCACTTTTCAAATGAGGACTCCAGATAACAGATATATATTTCATATTTTGTAGGGCTTTATAAATATAACTGTTCTCCTAATATCGCTCTCACTCTTTTATTCAGTTTACAATAGTATATCATACATATTCAGCATACCTCATTCTTAACTATACTCTATATGGTTTCCTTACACTTTAAAAATTCTTATTTATCTGCAATCATTATCACGCATGCAGCATACGACCTTAAAAATGTTGTTCAGCTTTATCAAACTGATTACAAGATATCTAAAATTACCTATGTTCTAGAAAGTGAAAATGGATATAAAAACTGTTCGTTAAAATGCACGAAATTAGGACCAAGTATCAGGATAAGAACGATTAGCTCAGATAATTTTCAATTTTCACACGCTTTAATACTTTCAATTTCTTAAAAAAACAACACTTCAAAATTTCTTATCCTTCTTCAATTCTCCATCTTCTTAAATTTTACATGTTATTTCAAATTTCACATTTCTTATTTTTTTATTTAATTTATTTGTTTTACATCACTTTTATTCTTTATTTGTGGCCTGTTGTCAATGGTTTTTCTAAACTTTGTCAGCAGTACATACTTTTGTCATTAAAACCATTATCTTCGATTATTCTTTTCATAAATGAAATATTATTTACATTTATGTCAGCCTTCTTTCTCGATGTGGAGATTTTAATCATTTCGCGCGTGATATTTCCTCAAATCTTTCCTATTGAAGATCCTTTTTACTTTATCCTCGTTTTGTATCTCGACTAGTTCGTATGCATTCGGATGAAGCTCTTGTTTTATTTGGTTCGGCTATCTATCTCACGAGTGATGATAGACTCATCCGATATTTGCAATATTCTGGCGATCTCGTCTTGTAAGGATACTTCAAAATGTAATTCATATGGAGCAAAGCCTGTACTGCCCTTTACTGCCCAGAAAACAAGAATCGATTCAATGGACATTATTTGAATCGGATAATTTAAGAATGCCGATTGAGGCAAATTTTAATAATTTCCATCGGCGACCATACAGCCACCACCAATTCAGACAAATATCGTTGAATTAGTTTTAATTTTGTTTTAAATCGGAACGACATTTAGTGGCTGCGCTGTCTCAAATGTAAAATCTCAGTCGGTAAATGTCGTTGTGACGGTGCCAATTAAAAAAAAAAATAAAAATAATTCAACGAAATTTGCCTGAATCGTTTTTTTTATATGTTGACCGATTGAAATGAGTAAAATGCGACCGATTAAAAATTTCACAAACCAATAGAACGCCATTCGCGTAAATCAGCATTCCTTAATTCTCCGATTCGAATATTTTCCATTCCATTGATTTTTTTCCTGGGTATCTCAGGCTCTGGAGTATTTAAACGGTGCGTTCTATCTCGGCTGCCTTTTTAACCATTTAATTTTTGTCTTCTGAGACACTTTAATAAGTGCGAAGACTGTAAAACACTCTAAAATTGTATCATTAGGGGCACAATTGTGCTCTCTAAAACGTTTATAAGACTGAACTAGTCATAAGACCTTCGTTAAATTAAGCTGAAGCGTCGATATATAATTTTGAGCCTGAATAAATGACAATTTATATGTGATATTGCAGTGTACTTCAATCTATCCTCTTCTTTCTGGGTCCAAAATCATTTTACCGGAATTAAATATTAAATAAAATACAGAATCTCCAACTCTTTCAATGGTATTGCACTAATATCTTGTTTGGATGTATCTGTCTAAAGACAAAATAACCAATCTAGCTTTTAATGAGACAGCATCGAGGAAGTTGCGCTACAATTCATCAAGCGCTCGATCATATTTATCCGTCCATTTGAATCTATTTGTCTGTATTATGTTATCGCGGAATGGGTCTAGATAATTCGAATATTTTCTCGCGAACCTGCTGCAGTAACCGCAAGATCCTAAAATCTTCTGCAGCTCTTTTCGTTTCTTTTTTGAGGAAGGGAATGTCCATTATTTCCTGTATTCTTCGGGATCTAAGTTCATGCATTCAGGTGTCAGTATAAAACCTAAGAATTTTATTTCGCCCCTATACTACGCTATTTTTGTTTTGATTTAATTCTTAAACCAGCTCGTCCTAATCTCATGAGAATCACAACCAAAATGCCTTTGGTTTTGGTCAAAGGCTCGTGACGTAATCAAAATATCGTCTAAATATAAAGTAAGAAGATCGGCAAACTCATTTCCTAATACTGTATTCAAACCTCTCAGAAAACCATTACTTTCTGCATCAATTACAAATTGGACTCTACAAAATTGATAGGTTTTCCCCTCGAATATAAAAGCCGTATATTTTCTCGATTCCTTTTCCAAAGGAACCTGGGAAAATCCCTCCATTAAATTGGTACAAGAGAAAACGGGTTTCTCCTCTTAATTTTGTAATATGTCATCCATGTCTGCAGGCCCATCATGTTCAGATTCGATTATATTATTGAACTGTCTGGCGTCGTGACATATCCGTACACTCCCATAGTTTTTATTCGACTATCCTAAGCGGCTTGCAATATTCTCTGATTCCTTGATCAATTATCCCTAGTTTATCTGAACGCCTTAATTCTTCTCTAACCAATGGTCTTTCTGCAATTGGGACAGGGTAGTTTTTATTTACCATCAAACTTTTATTTCTTAAACGAATCTCGTGTTCATTGCAATTTACGCAGCCTGGCTCATCCAGAAAAACTTTTCTTTGATTTTCGATCATTTCGAATAATCTTTGTTTTTTATCTTTAATTAGATCTTTAATATTATCTACCGATTATTTCAACTGTCCTGATGTGAACTGGGCTGATGCTGATTGGTGCTCTTGACCCGAATATTTTTATTATTCACGGGGTTTTGCTTTTGACCGATTTATAGACATTCCTTCTTATTCGCAATACTATCTCCATTTATTTCCCAATTTTCGAATCCTCCTATGGATTATCGTTCTTTGCGTGACTCACTTTTATTTTTGTGTACTCATACTAAGCTTTTTATTGAATTTAATTTTTATGTTACGTCTGGTTCATTAAATACTTCATCATTTATTTTTATTTTGAAATTTGAGTATTTGATGTCAACTTTATTTTTTGAACATCATTCCTTACCTAAGAAAACTGAATTGAATTTCTTTCTTTCCTATTTTCAATTGGGCCATGAATTGTTTTTTGATGATATAACACTTTTTTCCAAAAGCATGAAAAACTGTTATATTTGTCATTGGCAAAGTCATAATTTTATTGTGATCTACTTTGAACAAACTTCCTCCGAGATACACTCAATCTTAGAACCTGTATCTATTACGGCTTGTATTTTCTCATGTTCGCATTTTGTATTAATTAGTGGGCATCTATATTTATTTAATTTATATTCTTTAATAAATTCATTATCAAGTTCCCCGTTAATGTCAAATTCTAGATCTTTTATTATGATACCGAGCCACCGACATGCAATCAGACCTTTATTGCAGTCTTTTAGTATTATAAATCAGGCGTTTTCAGTGAGGAGAAATTTCATAATTTTTACTCATGGGCCATATGACTCGTTTCCACTCTCGTCTTCCATTGTGTCTCCTCCCTCAGCTGTAAGAGTGAAACGGAAGTATTCCGTCCTGCGTGAGGAGGCGTAGTGGTGTAAACGAGACATCTGTCCCGTGAGTAAAAATCATGATATTCATCCACCCTAAAGACCCCTGTTTTAAATCATTCCTAGCAAGAATTTCAGCTATTTCAGAATTTAAGTCAGAGTCCGAACTATAACTATCGCGGTCTTGACATTCTTCGTTAATTGTGACAACCTTGTATCGTGTATCATTAACGCGAGGATGTTTATTGCGGGTATTGTACATTTCTCCACTCGTGTTCTGTGAATCACGGCCATCTGTCTTCTCACTTTGCCTACTCTCGCGTCTCCATCAGCATTTCTCCAATTTTCACGTCGATCATTCATATCCCTATTCTGCCGTTCATATTCACACTCTTTATCTCCCTTGTGATCGTCGTATCAATTTTCTTCTTTCCTATATCGCCAATCAACTTTTATCTCAACCCTGATCTCTTATTTTCGGGGATCTATTTCTTTTTCCCGCTACTTTTCGTCGCTACAAGTCTGCCCCATTCAAATTTCTTATGATCTCTATAATTGAACCGCTTCCATTTATTATTATTTTCGGATCTATTTTTCTCCTATTGACTTTTAGTTTCATGGAGCCAGACCAAGGTTTTTGTTATTAGACTTGTTTGACCTAATTCGGCCAAAGCCATCGTGTCTTGAACTCTCTTAGAAAACTGTCAAATAATTTCATAATTTCGCCAATATTCTGGCAACGGTGGATGGAAATATTGAGCCTGTCTGACTTACTCATGGATATGCCGTACGGAAGTGCTATTTTATCGGGAAAACCTTTCGCTGCTCCATTCATGCACCAATTCAGTTTTATATTGTAGGGTAAAAAAATCAGCCATCAAGTCTGTTCTGAATTGATCGAAATTGTCCCAATTTGTAATACTCGCGAAGTACCATGCTTTTGCTCTTCCTTTCAATGCACTTTTTATTATGAGAGCTTTAGCATCACATTGCATGTTCTGAATTTCTAAATATTGTTTATGTTCCCATATAAATTTCATGGGGTTGCTGTGATACTCAACATAGAAAGTTGGAATTGAAATATCTATGGTAACCCTTGGATAATGTAACCCAGAATTTAGCATTTTTATTGCGTTCTCCTGCATAGACTGACAGCCCCTTAATGTTTCCTTGATTTTACGTAAAATATAATTTAATTCATTTATAGAGATTATCTGACTCTTACTTCAAGTTTTATTGCGCGACCTTTTATTATTATTTCTAAAACAAACTTGCAGCCGAGTTGAAACGGATGGCGTTACCTGAATCAACATCAGGACTAATATATAATGATTCCAGTATTTCAGGATGAAACCTGGAAAATTAAATGTAATGATCCAACGACCACAATTCACTGACATGAACCTCGTTTATGACACCTACATGTGGAAGACATATTTTTTTTGCTTTTCATCCCGCAGCCACTTCGGCACTAATTACCCTGAACTCCGAGCGATTTTCTCCAGGGGGACGTACCGCCCTTTTCAGATTAGGCCTTTTCCTCTGCGGGTCCTCATACCCACTAACCTCTCACCAAGACCGTTTTTCTGATGACAATTCATCGCTGCTGCTCGGTAAACTTGGTTAATCATTCGTGGACTGCTCAATATAGTCGCGAATGATTAACTTTGTGTATCCTAGGGCGATTCACTTATCCAGCTAATTACGAACTATTAAATAATAATTATTTACGATGTATCAATAAATTCTCTCCGGATAGTAAATGAATGTGATTTGAAATAAATAAAAAGCAATTCATTACAAAATTGGAAAAATTGAGGGCTCAAGACTTGAACACGCAACCTTCCTCCTACCATTCGTTACCGGTGGGCTACAAGGGCTATTAAAAGATTTTTCTTTACAACCCATATGAAATGATTGCACATTTGAAAGCCATTTAAAAACAAAAACTAGCTGAAAAGCGCATCTTATCGCTTGGGAAAATGAGGCTTCCAGTAATAACATTTTATTTATTTTTTAATCGAAAAAAAGGTTTGAAAATCAGCATAATATAAGTAAGCCAGTACACTGTATGCACATGGACATGAATTTCGCTGGACTTGGCTCTATATTTTTCACTAAAACGCGCAGATATAAAGAGACAAAGTATTGAATTTTACGCGATGTCCACGTCTGCTGTTTGCTCGATTCGGCATTGTAATCCTTACTAAACGGGGAGTATTCAGAGGGAGAAAAGACCATAAGTTGGACAACGGAAAACGTGAACGTTAGCGTCATTCTGTTCTCCTTCTAAAATATGACTTCACTCAAGCACATGAATATTCAATAAACATCTATAAATAGATACTCCAATCTTTGTGGGAAATTTTATTGATCTTTTTTGTATTTTATCGCTAATTGTTCATCATTAATTAAAATATGACCTAAATTATTTACTTTTTATCGATACAGTGCAGGATTTGACAAATTACAATGCTGATTTTTTTTTATTAGTTGAAGGTTTATAGTCGCATCAACTGCCAGGGTTATTAGCGACTGTACTGTAGGGTTAATTATATACTGTAGGGTATCTGTGGGGTATGTATACCAAGGGACAGAAGCTAAGCTTTCAGAAAGCACGTCTATCCTCGCTTCCTGCTTTGGGAATCGAACCCGCGCCAGCGTGGCTGCCAAGGCTGCAGTATTGGAACATAGGGCAATCACTATACCATATGAGCCACGATGACTCCCTACAATGCTGATTTGTTTTGATTACAATATAACACATTTTTTCCGCGCAATAGTTTTTGCGCTAGGCGTGGTAACGGACAGACAGCCATTTTACCGACTGAATAAGGCTTTTCTACGAAACCCTAAAAAACGTAAAATAACATAAAATACCTGCAGATCTACAATTTGCAGGTGAAACCAAACCAAATGAATCGATGTACCGATGAAGATCTCTTAAACATAATAGAATTACAAATTTCACATTTTAGCGTAAAGTTGCCTTTAATAACAAATAAAAAATTGCGTATTCTTTGAAATCTGATCCTATTCTATTCACAAATTATGTATAATTCTCATGCAATAAAAAAAACTGTGTATAAGGAATTTTTATTCCCATTCAATTTAGAAGGCCAGAATGGATGATATTTTGCTCTTTTTCTATTACATTTAGTGTTACAGACGTTCCAAGGCATCTGTAACTTATAACGCAATAACATACAAACGCAAGGGATAAAAACTGTGAAGGCAGTGGCGTCGCCAGAATTTCATGAAGGGAGGGGTTTGAAAGTCTGAACAGAAAGTTTGTTACTTCTTACAGTAAAAATTAGGATAATTTAAGAGATACAATTTATAAATGTCATATTTATCACGCTTGCGCGAAAAATTGTTTTATGGAGGTACGGTCGCGCATACTATCTGTAAAAAGTTAGTCCTAAGTCTATGTCGGAAAATAATACTGTTTGAGTTATATAAGTGTTATTAAACCTTAAATGGATACTATGTAGCTTACTTACGTCGAAGAAAGACAAAAATTAGTTAATTATGTCGGTATAATGTCTCATTCAGTAATTTCCTGTCAAACCTAAGAGAAAATTTTTGGCTGTGATTATACACTACACATAGAGAAGTTGTGTATACAGACGAGTACACACTAAATCCTCAAGATCTCAGCGTAGACGCGGCAACGTCGCATTTTTCATGGTGTCTGCTTTGACAGTTGTGCTCTTTGACTTCAAATGAAAACGTGACATTTGTTGAAAATGACAGTTCGATTAGTAGTTAAAGGTAAATTTATAAAAAACAAAATTTCTCATAACAGATTTAAAACTGTTGCGCATGCGCTAGACCCGCTACGCTCTCCGGCAGTGTTGTCTGATGGCTACCACATGCTTGTTTTATTTCTCGAATAATTCAAAATTCTTAAACTTTACATACCTCTCATTCTCAAACTAAGAGGACAAAAATTCTGAAATTTTTTTAAAATCTTCATGAAACGCCGTTCTGACAAATATTAGTTTTTGAAAAGAACCGGTAAGAGTAGTTTAGGAGTCAGAGTTAGAAATGTAACATTTTCCTATGCTTGGGATAGGCTTTACGTGTATAAGGGTTCAACTTTGATCTTAATTATCTCAGCTCAGGAGAGGACAATATTTTTTAAATTTCGGAAACGTTTAGATAACATTCCAAAGACCCTATAGTCAAAGTTTAAACAAATCCGTAAGAAAAGTGCGTTCGTAACCGTACCTCCTTAAAATCATGAAAATTCTACATTATTACGCACACCAATTGAATTTTCCTAATATATTCTCAATTATCCATTAATTAAGACCAGATTAGAGCCATTCAGTTCAAAAAAGGGGCCAGCCATATTTCACGTAGACAATTATTGGCGGGGAGGGGGGTCAAAAATTCCACGAATGTTCATGAAGGGTTTTGGGGGTTCTAGCCAAAGTCCACGTGGACGCATGTTCTCATGCACTTGCGGATTTCTTTTAAGAAAGAACATGAGAAAATAGAAACTTTTCACTATTTTTTGTTGGACAGGGGAGTCAGGACAGGCCGTAAAAAGTCCACAACGGGTGGGGGGGGGGATAAAAAATTGTCCACGTGGTATATGGACGGCCCCTAGAAGCGCTCTCCTCCATTTCAAACGGATTAAAGAAGAATCTGGGGTTTGAAACGAGTTATTGTATTTTATTATCCCTCGTGAAAGCAAAGTCCTACGGTCCTTTCTCCCCAGCCAGCAGTTTAAACTCCCAAAATCCCATCATTATTAGGGTCATCACGAGTCCATAACACAGCTCCGCAAAAAAAAATGTGGTCTACCCCAGAAACCAGAATAGGCTTACCCTATGTTTTCGAGGTCGCTGAGTACGAATCCGGACTTATTGTGGTTATAAGACGTCACGATTCGTCCCTAACCTAAAAAAAAACGGTGAATTGGTAATTTTATGTAAAACATGTATTTTTTTAATGCAAAGTGGTCATAGCCCATGTTTTCGATGTTGCTAAGTACGGATTCGGAGTTGTTGTGGTTCTATGCCGTCATACTTTGTTCCTAACCTAAGAAACCCAATTTATTGGTAACTTTATGTGAAACATGTATTTTTTCAATGCAAAGTGGTCATATCGTATGTTTTCGAGGTCGCTAAGTACGAATTCGGAGCCGTTGTGTTTCTATAACATCACATTCCGTCCCTAACCTCAAAAAACGGTAAATTGGTCATTTTATGTGAAACATGTATTTCTTCAATGCAAAGCGGCCATATCCTATGTTTTCTAGGTTCCTGAGTACAAATCATGAGCCAGTTTGGTACCACGGTCCCAGCCTTTAAACTTTGATACGTAACTTCGGAAAAACTCTTAACCCAACAGACCGCAGACTCGCCACTCGTCCGATTCCTCGTCCAGCAAAAATTCAAAGCTAGTCGAAAAACAGTTGATGCCGTTGACAGAATTGTTAACGGTCAATCGCAGGTTCTTTACTGGCTGTTTACTCCAATAGATAGTGATACGAATCATTCTACACATCCCCTTTCAGGGCAGTCGTCATCGTTCACAGAATCTTTCGGAGTAACAGGATTTCGTCACTCGTCCAAGCAACAAGATCATACTGAGAGAAAACAACAAAAATGCATGCATGATCTGATATCCAAATATACAAGTATGCAGTGCGAGAACGTACGAATTGCTGGTTCGCAAGGTTGCTATCTGGACAATGCTATCAATAGCATCAACTGATTTTTGACTAGCTTTCAATTTTCGCTGAATGAGGATTCGGACGACTGGCGAGTCTGGTCTGTTGGGTTAAGAGTTTTTCCGAAGTTACGCATCAAAGTTTAAAGGCTGGGACCGTGGTACCAAATGGACCCAGGATTTGTACTCAGGAACCTACAAAACATAGGATATGGCCACTTTGCATTGAAAACATACATATTTCACATAAGATCACCAATTCACCGTCTTTTTTTGAGGTTAGGGACAGAGCGTGTCGTTACAAAACCACAATGACTCCGGATTCGTACTCAGCGACCTCGAAAACATAGGATATGACCACTTTTCATAGGTGCGAATCATGTTTCACCTGAAAACACCGATTTTCATGTTTTTTGAGGTTAGGGATGAAATCTGACGTCATGGAGCCAAACGGACCCCGGATTCGGATTCAGCGATTAGTTTCTGGGGCAGACAACTTTTTTTTTGAGCTGTGTAATCTTTACTGCTTTATGGTATAAATATAACGGATATTGTTTGAAGCCTCTAGACATCATAAATCAGCTCAGCATCTTTAGGACTTTCAGGTATAAC
>CAKNWT010093648.1:0-29396 GCA_932066315.1 Andricus coriarius | reverse complement strand
CTTAGTTACTGGTGTATCATATTTGTCTGAATTTCCGATTTTTTTCATCAAATAATTATTTCCCGGGCGCTGTAGATATTTTATGAAATCTTTACATTGGAAGTCTTTGAAATTGAACTGGACGCTTATTAAGTCACGTACGGTCTTTACGGACATTCGATTTCGCTCATCACTCCCTTGAGATTCTATGAGTGAAAAGATGCGCTCAACTGTTGCATTGGAAGCGGGAATAGCGAAAAAAATTGGCAATTTTTAAGATTTCACTATACGCTGCAACATTTCTATTTGCAACGAAGAACGCACAGATTCTATCATTGTTCAACTGATACAAAAATTCAGAATCCTCTTTTTTCAAGTTCAAAAACTCATTCAAGTTCATCATTTGGTCAAAAGTAGGGAGTCACTAATGATAACATTTTTCGTCACTAAATAATGAACACTTTTTTTGAAAGACGACATTTTAATCTGATCTTCATCCTCGAAATTGAGCGATTGAAACACGCGAAATTCTTGAAGTGAATCGGTCCGTTTTCCCCATTATAAAATTACTTGACCATAAGCGTTGAAAGCCTTTTTGTCAAAATAATTGCATTCATCATCTTGGCCTTCACTTATGTTTCTTGAAAGGAAACCTTTAACTTGCTTTACAAAAATTTGTGTTTAAATCTGTTGCGCAAAGACGCAACAGATTTGCAGAATCAACAATTTCCAAAGTTTCCAAAATGCTGTTAGATTCTCTTTCTAACGCCATAATCTTGTCATGGAAAATTGAGATGAATGAGTGAACGAAAAAACGAAGAACATTCCGCAAATCGCTCTGAAAGAAACTTTCAATGATTTTTTGAGTGTTCTCGTTCGAAAGAAAGTAAGATTTCAAATTTTCGAAAATTTTCACAATGCGCTTAACCGCGGCAAGACGACTCAACCGCCTTGTTTGACTGCGATGAAGTACTTTTTGGTATCAGGAACCAACAAATTCACAACAATCTTTCAAGACGTTCGTCCTGACTGTATGAATTGAAAAAAAATTGTAAATTTTTAGAACAATAGAATCCACATTAAACAAATTGAAGTGATCTAAACCGTGGTGAGCACCATTGTGCAGAATTTTATCAGTACATCCTGCCCCAATCAAGTTTTCATTAACTTCATTCTTTAAAATTGCAAAAATATTGTTGTCCCCCTTCCGATTCATTCATTTGAAACTTGTGTTCGTATTGTCAGCAGACAAAACTGGCAATTTTTCCAAAATATTGTACTTTTTCAATACATTTTTTACCAAATTAGCAATAGTAAGAGCTTTCTGATTTGTCGTTTCTTCCAAATCCAACATTTCGAGTTGTATCCCACCTTTAGTGTGTTCAAAATACTGAACAATTAACGGAAAAAGTTTGAATTCCACACCCGACCAAAAAAACCACCTTTGCCCCTGACAAGCGGGGCGAAAGTAGCATATTTTTCCAAAAATTTCTAAATTTTTTTTTTAATTTTCAAAAAATCTTCTAAGAATGCGAAGTTGTTTCGACTCCGCTTTTCAGAACCAAAAAGTGGCCTTTCAGTCGAGAGTGGAATAAAATACCATATGCAACACGAGGCAAAAGTGTATGTTTCCCCCTTGTTGCATAATGTACTATTTTTCCCCATGAGTACTGCTATCTGTACAAATGCTCAAGTAAATAGCGTTTTGCTAGTCTTTCACGAGAATCTCAATAGCGTGAGGAGCTACAACGCCTCTTATAATAGCTTCAATTTTCGTGTGAGAGCAGGAGATTTTTTCGGCGATTTCGGAGTCAGTAAAAATATCACGCATCAAAGATCCGGTACAATACATTGACTTGAAACTGTAATGATGTTTTACAGTATGGAACGCAAGAGTTCCTTCCGCAGTCCAAATTTTCAGAGAAAGCGGTGTGCTTTTTTGAACGAAGAAAGTTTGGATGGGTCTTGAAAAAGAAGTCTTTTGAATTTTTCGGAAGTATTTGTCTGTGCTCAGATGGGAATCCAATGAACGGTTTCCTGTTTTCGAATTAGAAAAATTATACAGTTCTATTAATTATGCACCTATAAATGCATGCAGGATTTCATACATGCGGACATTCAACATCAGATAAAGCACCAATTTTTATCAGTAAAATATTAAATCAAAGAAGCCATAGCCCAAGAATTTCATGTGAACAAAAATAGAAAAGGAAGATAAGTTAAGACCTACCACCATGCGCTACAGAAACATGCTATGCTATGCAAACATGGTATTAGAAATTTCCAAACAAGTGTGAAAACCACATAGAGGTTAGGATCTTGATAAGTTCATATGTAAACAGAATGTAAAAAAAAACTGATAAATGGCGAATGTGCCGTGAATAACAAAGGAAAAATTCGTAAGGTAAGTGTACCAGTTATCGAAAGCTTAAGGGGAATTTCAGATTTCAAATGCTTGAAAAACTATAGTAAACACCTCTAAAACTTAATAAATGGGTTTTATCGAATGAAGCGAACCTTTAGAAATGTAATTTACTTAATACTTACAACACATCCATTTAGATTTAATATTATAAGAGGTTTGAAGTTATAAATACGAGAATCCACGGGTTATCGGCAGGTTAGAAACATGGCTGCTTCAGTTATCGGCGTTATCTTCGACAAGAACATCGTTTTTTTCCATTCGAAACTTTCTTGGCGGATCCGTCATGGTATGGGCAGCAACAGCGGTTTCAGGAAAGTTAGCTTGGCTTTTATTACACATAAAACGGTCAGCAAAGATTATCAAGCAGTGCTTGAAGGACATCTCTAGCCCTACATTCGACGATTCCGCTCTCCTCGGTTGACATTTTAACAAGACAATGCATCAATACACGCCAGCAAGTCAACCAAGAATTGGTTAGCCGATTGAAAATTTTTGGAGCATGATGATTCGCGGTGTTTATGACAACGCCAAGCAGTATGCTACGGTTGCAGAGCTCAAGGAAGCCGTAAAGTCAGCGTGGGACAACATCAGCGCAAGATGTCTAAAAAATCGCAATGATTCAATGCCAAAACGAATGAAAATGGTGTTCTAGAACGATGGAAACGCAATTGACTACTAATTTTTTGTAAATGAAGCTTCAATTACTGAAATAATTATTGGTTAAAATAACTTCAAATACTTGAATAAAGCAATTTTTTCGACAAATTGAATTTTTTTCAACTGGCTCTATTAATGTAGAACACCACTTTTTTCACTATAACTGTTCAAAAAAAGAACGACTCAAATTAGGCTTATCAAATTCAGAGAAAAATCGTCAACTTGATTCTATAACATACTCAAAAAATTTGATGCAATTTGCTAAAGTAGACAAAAAATTATTCAAAAAAAAGTAGGTGGCCCTACATATTTGGGACACACTGTATAATAAATTCTAGAAAATTTTTATACCTTAAAATTTAATAACTGTCTACTGTTGCAGAAGTTTCCGTTAGACTGACCAAAAGTTGGGATAGGGGTGGTACTATGGACATTAAACTTAACAACTAATGGTCGGAATCGAGACGTTATTTATCTTTGTGGGACCAATAAGCATGGCAAACAAAAAATGTTAGAAAGGGAACGTTTTTTAATGTCGCGAACGTAGAAGTATATAAAATTTTACAAGTTATAGTTTGCTGGTTCTATAATAAGCCTGATAAACTAAAAAAAATGTGTCCCCAAATTTAATTAGATTTTAAGAAGTAAATCGTCGTAAGTTGGGCAAATATTATTGAAGCTGTTACAAACTTTATATACGAACGAAATATACCGTAGCGATACTTACAAGATAAAGAAAAAGTTGAAAATCGCCTATTGTTTATTAATATATAATGGCAAATTGAGACAGATCGGTAACCCCGTTTTTTCAGTTTCGCCGACAAAAAGTATAGAGGGAACTTTAGAGTTGATACAACTTCCAGTGAGACATTTGTTCCTTACTATTAAAGGAAGATTTGTGGAAATTTTCAGATCAATTCATTGAAAATTGGCGGAAATATGCACTTTACAATAAAGTATGAGGCGCCGCCAACGATAGCTCCGTTTGGCTTTCAAGAACTCAATATTTTCAATGATTTTTAAATGTTTATCTGCTTAAGCGACCTATTCACCTCTCCAAGAAAGATCGAAATGACAAACTAGGATTTATATGGTTGCTTAGTTAAATAAATTATTAGTATTATTTCTAATGCAAATATATCACATAAACTCAAGAGAAACGGTCTCTAGGACGACAATAGTTTAATGAAGAACGGTAGTTAAACTTATACTACATAGACGTCATTTCATTAATATTATTTTTCGGACAATTATGAAATATTTTTCTCGTTATTTCTAACGAAAACATATCACATACACTCAAGTGAACCGATCCACAGTGGGCTGAATTGGGAATTTACTATCCAAAATCACCTACAGCCTACAATTCTTAACCGATTTTCAATTTTTTGTTTAGAAGTGATCAGCGATAGTTGTACAAGAGCGTGTATGGATTCGATTATTTATTTTTTTTAATTTTCTATTTTTTATATAAAAAAACAACGAGCAAAAAAGAGACATTTTTTAATTATTATTTTTTTATCTTCAAATAAATAACTTAATTATTCCCTTTCTCGACGAAAATGAATGACGAAGTATCCACAGAATATAAATGATTTACAGGATATCGAATCTAATTGTTGTAAACAAATTATTTTAACCAATGTCAACATATTGGAAATTTTGCTTGCAAAGTATATTTGTAAGTTGAAATTGCTTGATGTTATCAACAGGATCACGTTTGATCATGGAAATGAGTTATATGGTATCATTTGTTTATTTTATAAACAAATGGTGTAAACAAATGCAAAGTTTAGGGTTTATTAGCAGAAAGTAATCGCTTTTCTTTCTTAGTACCTTTAAAATATATGAGTGGTAATATTTACTGATTAAGATTACTCATTCGATAATAATTATTTTTTTTATAAGCAAATTTTATAAACAAATGCATAGTTCGGACATTTATAGACAGAGAGTAATAGTTTTTCTTTCTCATCGTCTTCAAATTAAATAAGTGGTGATAATTATCGACGAAGAATTGTCAACCAATATTATTTGTTTATGTTATAAAGAAATTTTATAAACAAATGCATAGTTTGACCATTTATAGACAGAAAGTGATCCTTTTTCTTTCTAATCGTCTTCAAATTACATAATTGGTGATGTTTAGTGATAAAGAATTGTCAATCGATATTATTTGTTTATCTTATAAACAAATTTTATAAATAAATGTATATTTTGACCATTTATAGATAGAATGTGATCGTTTTTCTTTCTAATCGTCTACAAATTTTATAAGTGGTGATGTTTAGTGACGAAAAATCGTGAATGCAAATTTTGGGTTAAAAATTAATGTTTAAAGTGAAACTTCTTTTGGGACGGGAATGAATTGAAAAAATGCACAACCGGCCGAGCAGGATCTGGATCGAGAAATCTCTCTGTCTCTTTCTTATGCACTGTCTATAGTTTTGTAGCAATTAGTTTATTTTTTATAAATAATTGCACATTTAATTTCCAAATTTAATATGTTTACCTTTAAATATTTGCTTAAATTTGAGTGTCCAATTAAAGCAGCAAAAATTATCTTCAAATAAAATGAAAAAATAATTCGATTCCTAATGAGAAAATTTCAAATTTAACAACATCAAAAATATCTATGAAGAAATTAAATTTATAAATTATATGTCAGGTTTATCAAGTATTGCTGAATCAGAGTTTGAATATTGTTATGGAAATAGTCTATTAAAATTCTAATATAAAAATATAGAATTCGCACATCCAGTAAAGTTTGAGATGGAGAACCAAACGATGGCCAAGTCTTCATTCAATGTGATATATGTATAATGGATTTGGAACTCGTCTTCCAAAAAGTAGATACGACAGCCAGAATTACCAAAAAATCGCATCAGCTCGTTGAATTTTGGATCAACGGATCAAATCATTTCCATCCGCAATCGGCAATGTAAATGTGATATATAATAGCGTCTAGGAATCAGATGTGTTGCCTATTTCCTGGGTTGAATAAGCTGGGTGCGACATAATTTAATCATCGAACAGGCCACACTAAATTAACCCATTAAAACCCAAGCCGAATCTAGCTGAGATAGCCTCAAACTAACTACTGCGTCAATGGCGTAGCCAAACAAAAAATTACCCCTGTTTTTTCTTGACATTTGCAATTGTTAATAAACAGTTATTTAAACAAATTACCAAAAATTTCTTCACTTCAAAAAACTAATAGCTGCAATCGATTCTACAGAAAAATTGTGAAAGAAACGTTACTGGCACTTTTTTGTCAGAGTTCAATTTATTGGTGTAAAATCATTATAAACAATTTCAACCTGTACGAGTGATACCAAACCCGTTGTATCCCAAGCCGAATCTGGCCAAGAGAGCCTCAAACTAACTACTGCATCAATGGCGTAGCCAAAAAAAATTACCCCTGTTTTTTCTTTTGACGTTTGCAATTGTTCATAAAAAGTTATTTAAAAAAATTACCAAAAATGTCTTTACTTCGAAAAACTAATAGCGGTAATCGATTCTACGGGAAAAATTGTGAAAGAAACGTTTATGGCACTTTTTTGTCAGAGTTCAATTTGTTGGTGTAAAATCATTATAAACAATTTCAACCTGTACGAGTGATACCAAGTTTGCAATTTTTTATAAAAAGTTATATAAACAAATTGCCAAAAATTTCTCTATTTCGAAAAACTAATAGGGGCAATCGATTCTGCGGGAAAAATTGCGAAATAAACGTTCATGGCACTTTTTTGTCAGATTTCAATTTGCTGGTGTAAAATCGTTATAAACAATCTCAACCTATACGAGTGATACCAAACCCGTTGTACCCCAAGACGAATCTGGTCGAGATAGCCTCAAACTAACTATTGCATCAATGGCGTAGCCAAAAAAATTATCTCGGCCAGATTCGGATTGGGATACAACGGGTTTGGTATCATTCGTACAGGTTGAAATTGTTTATAATGATCTTACACCAACCAATTGAACTCTGAAAAAAAAGTGCCATATAGGTTTCTTTCATAATTTTTCCCGTAGAATCGATTGCCGCTATTGGTATTTTGAAATAAAGAAATTTTTGGTAATTTGTTTAAATAACATTTTATAAACAATTGCAAACGTCAAAAGAAAAAACGGGGGTAATTTTTTTTGGTTACGCCATTGATGCATTAGTTAGTTTGAGGCTATCTCGGCTAGTGTCGGCCTTGGTTTTAATGGGTTAACAAACGAAACGAAAGACTAAACTTTTTAAAAAGGCTAATGTATAAAATTACACTTTCACACATCACATTCTATTGAACAAATTAGATATAATAATACATTTTCCGACTCTCTCAATTCACGGAGAGTATGTCTCGGATTCGAATGTGATGAGCAAAAGTAGACGATTAAATGAGCGATCATTAGAGATTCTTACTCCCGGTACCTCGAAATCGATATCACCCCACTCTACGTACATTGTCTTTCTTAATCCTCTGTACGTAAACGGCACACTAGTGCGAATAGATTTTTTGTGCTATTTTATTAATAAATGTTTAACATATTGAACATATAATAAACATCTAGCATATATTACGCTTATTTAACATATATATTGAATATAGTGAGGATAAGTCGCTGCTACTGTGCCTGCGTAAATGCCAGCAAAATAAAAAAATTTCCAGTGCGAATTCACACTAGTGTGCGGTTTGAGGGTTAAATTTACAACGGCGACAGCCTCGCTAAAATCACGTATTTCGCAGACATTTTTATTTTTATAAGCGCGGAATTTTAATGGGTCATTCTACTATCTCGGCAAAAAAAGGTGATTTTCAAGAATTTTTTCTCATCAACTACTTTATATAATTGAATAAAATTTTTAGCGTTTATTTATGCTATCTCATAATTTACATAAAAAAAATTCTTTTACATAAAATTACTATTTAGTTTAGGTATTATTTAACAATAAACGAAGTGCCTAAAAAGACATGCCCACTGCGCGCACGAGATCTCCAGTCAGCATCATACAAAACAAATAAATCAGTAATTTTCTTTATTAGTATGGCCATAGCGCTGGAGTGACTAACCGATTTTTTTTTATTTTGCAAAATACCAAAATAACGATAGTTTAAACAAAAAATTTCAAAAAATCGTGCTTTTGGTGCGCTTTTTTTGTTAATTTAACTTTGATCAAATTAAAAATTTAAAGAACCGCTTCGTCACTCTTTAGATATTTATGTTTATAATAAAGGTAGAAAATTTTAAAGTTAAAACAACTTTCAGTGAGACATTTGTTCCTCATTATTAAAGGGAGATTTTTAAAAATTTGCAGGTCGATTTATTGAAAATTGGCGGAAATGTCCATTTTACAAGAAAGCATATGACGCCGCCAACAATAGCTCCGTTCAAAGTTAATCCATCAAAGTTTCACTTCTGCCTTATGGCCCCACTGCCACATACAATTTTTTTCCAATTCGTCTTTTTGGTTTGAAAATTCTTCTTGAGAGGCTTGGAATCTTACAAATTTAAAACGTTTTATATTAAATTCAACATCGTGCCTGCATTAACTTTTTTTTAAACAATTTATTCCATTATTATTCCCCTATTTTCGTGAAAAATCACTCTATTTCTGCTGTTTTGAGAGCACTTTTGTGTGTAAAGGCTGATATTTATGCACGCGGCACCTAAGGTTGAATTAAAAATCTTTCAAAGGACCCCGCAGAAAATGTATGGATTAGGCCTTTTGGCCAAATTCTTTGCGAAAGCTCAAGTTTATGATGCTTGACGTGATGCTTATCAAACATCCTAATAAGCCAATTTCGGCGAAAGACCTCTTCTACACAAGTATTTAAATATGAATAATTGCAAGTAGAATATTCCTGAAAAAAAAAAACAAAGATTTTGAAACCATAAAGGAAATATTTTATGCTGATTCTTATCCACTCTGAATAAGTGCTGGAATGAAATAAAAAGTATCCAAATGCTACAAACAGGAGGATTTAAATGCGTGTCTGCAATTTATTATCAGCAAGCGCCGCAATGAAGCAATAAAAACTGAAAATGTGGAGACCCAGTACCCAGGGGCGATCAAACTCTTAAGTTTGTTCCTCTGGGTTTTCGCTTCTAGCATTGCCTTCTCGAAATAGTTCTCCGGGGATGATAAACTTTTATGAATCGTTCGAGCAGCCCGTAGTACAAGTGAATAGAGATACACTCTTGTACAACGAATATCTCAACAAATATCCCATTTTTGTTTTGGCAAGTTGCAAGAAAAACTTAGTTTAAGGATATTCTAAGTGAACCGCGTCAAGATCCAAATTACTTTATCTTTAACATGATTTATATAATTGATATTTGTCCCATTGATTAATGCAAACAATTTTAAAAGAGAAATATTTAAATTTGAATAATAAAAAATATGAAAATAAATATGTAAATAATTTTACAAAAAGTATACAATACAAAATAGCCGCTTCAGGCAAAAGTCGTAATTTTCATTTATTTTGTAATTTACAAGAGCTAATTCTGTTCCTTAAAAGGTCCTTTACAATTGTGCTCGTCACGTTTAAAAAAATATATAGTTTAGCAATCTATCATTTTAAAAATGTCTGCACATCATATTGGGACAAAATATTCTCTGAGTAGGGTGAAGAATTTCAAAGAAAAAATTTTAATAGTATGATAATATCAATAATATCAATAATTTTAATGATTTAAAAACTAAAAGAATATACATTTCATTTCTGCAAAGATAAGCAGATTACTGATAAAGACTAATCAAAGATTCCACTTCAATTGACAAATGAATTTACATTAACTTAAAATACAGTGGAACTTGATTTGAATTCAGTGAAGTAATTTTGCAGGTTTCACTTGACTTTATTAGATTTCAGTTCTAATTTCCTTTAATTAACGTGAGTTTTTCTTCAATCCAGTTGAATACAAAACATTATTAGAATCAAGAACGTTAATAAGATAATTTATACTGAAATAAATGATAGAATATCTTTCTTGTTAAATTTGAGAAACAATTTTTAAGGGTGAAAGAAGAAATCTGTGTCACAAGAACTTTTGTTTAGGTGAATGATTCCTCAAAAAACTTTTTGAACATGGAAGGCCCCTGTATGTTATAAAAATATAAACTTCCATTTTCCAGCCAAACTGTGCAAGATATGAAAGAATGCCAACAAAAAAGATTGTTTATCGCAAAAATTTCCATAAATTTTATCAAACTAATTTTTTATTAAGATGCATAGGCTATTTCTACCGAAATTTCGGTTGAATCTGTACATTTTTTCGGTACACGTATAGACATAACCCAAAATAGAAGAAGGGTGTAAGAGGATTAAATGTTATTAAAAATGATTGAAAATATCAAAATTCCATTTTGCGATCAAACTATGCAAGGTGAGAAAAAATATTGCAAAACAAAATTGTTTATCTTGAAAATATCACCAAATTTTTTTGCGACCATTTTTTAATAAGATGCATGGTTTTCATTTCAATCGTAAAAAATAACACTATAAATTAGAAACAAGTATGTACCCGCCAGGGTGGTCCAAATTTATACCTGCAAAAATTTGACTTTCGATTTTTGATTTTTAGCGATCGATCCCCCACCCGCCTCCCACTTTTTCTATTTTTCCGGAAAAAGAAATTCCCTATTTTTTTCAAATCGGTCAACATTAACCCGCGATCCAGGAATTTGAAATTAACATGGTGGTTTGTATGGGAAAAGCTCGCTTTTCGAAAAACATTGAAAAATAAGTACTTGTTATTAACACTTTGTAAATTAAGGCTTAAAAACCTCTCAAGGAATATTCAAGGAATGATTTTCACCCAATAGACTTTAGTTTTGACACCCCCATCCCCCATGCATTGTGCCCGGAAAGTGTCCCAAAAAATTTAAAATAGCAGTTTTTTGCCAAATTCATGCGTAAAAGTTATTATTTTTCAGGATAAATTATACAGTTGATAAATTTTAAAAATAATATTTCTTCTTTAACATATTTGGTAATTATTTAAACAATTTTTGTTTGTGTAAACAATTTGCCCCTGTAAATCGTAAAAATGTATTACTTTCTGGATTTAACCCATTTTCTCCTGCAAATAGTGAAAAGTTATTATTATGTGCAATTAATCACACAATTAACGAATGTTGACAGCAACACATTTATTAAAGATATTTGGCAATTACTTAAACAATTTTCATTTGTTAAAAAAAATTTTTTCTTCTGTAAATATTATAAAGTTAATGAATGTTAAGAGTTATATTCATTGTGGAAGAAAGTTTGCCATTTTAGTTTGTTATTTTAGTACTTATACCTAATTTTTTAAACAATAATCATTCTTTTAAGCAATAATCATTCTTCTAAACAACTTTTTCAGTTACCTTGTTAATATAAATTTTTTCAGATCGATTTTATTGATAAAAGAAAATACTGATTAATAAGCAGCATAGTGTAAGAGATTCGAAAAAGCTAGAATTTTCTCCATCTTTTCTATGAAAAGGAGCAAGTGATATCAATTGTTCAAATAATTGCAACTGTCTTTCACAAAAAATATCACTCTTAACATTATTTACCTGCGACATTAATTCGAGCAAATAATGACTTGTCACGACTTACGGGATGAAAAAATTGTTTAAACAAATTAAAACTGTTTAAATAATTGGCAAGTACGTCAAACAAATAAATATTACTTTTTGCATTCGTTAACTGAATTATTATAATCACAGAAAATAATAAGTTTTTACGATGTACGGGGGAAAAATTGTTTAAACAAGTAATAATTTTGAATTTTGTAGGGAATATTCCGGGCACAATATAAGGGGGTTAAGGGTGCCAAAACGCAAGTTTATGGGGTGGAAATTATTCCTTTAACATCCTTAAAAATGTGAATAAACTTCAATTTATAAAAGGTTAATAACAAGTACTTCGTTTATCAATTTTTTCGAAAACGAGCTTTATCCATTTAAAACCCCATGTTAATTTTAGAAGCCCAGGTGCACGGGTTAATTTTGACCGCTTTAAAAGAAATAGGGAATTTAATTTCCCGGAAAACGAACAAATTGAGGGGATCAATTACCGAAAATCGAAAGTTAAATTTTTGCAGTTTTTCACGTAAATCATCACATTTTTCTATAGAAATTACCTTATTTCAGTTTTTTGACATTGATTTAGTTCAGCAGTATACACTTCAATTTCATAGCGATTCATATTTAGCGCTCTTGTTTAGCAAGTCTAAGATAAGTTCACGCATAACTTTTTAAAATAGTGCCTATTGGTGAATAATAAGTCCAGTATGTGGATTGGCTTCCACCCTAAAAACATTCCGTGTGGTGCCAAATACATCAATAAAATACCTTGTACGAAATTATGTAAATGACATTAAAAGCCAGAGTAGTTCAATTTATAAGTAAGAGTGACAGGCGTTCTCATGCAAACGAATTTCTATGCTCTAGTCTTATATTGTTTTATTAATAACTTGAAATGCGCAAATGCATACAGCAAAAGTAAGTTTTTGAAAATTTAGTTGACTGTTTAAGAATTTAAGATAGGCCGCACATTTCTAAACATTTCGTATAATGTTTATTGGAAGATTGAAGACCATCCTCTCTAAACTATGACGAGAGTCCACGAATTATTCCATGACTCTCGGAATATCTCTGCACTATGTCGAGAGACATAAAATAATTCTCGGCCTTTTTTAGTATTTCTAGCATTGTCTTAAGCCCTGTAATGAACATTATACTAAATTTTTGGAAATTCATGGCCTATCCTAAACTCTAAGAGAGTCAAGTAAAGTTTCGACAACTTATTTTTTCCTTGCAGTATCACTTATATCTCTGTATTTGATATTTATTAAAATTCCTATTTTGATGTAATCTAATTATCTTCTCGTGTTACCATAATGAATTTAATACGACCAAATGATATTATTTAATAAGTTTCGCTCGCGTTCTGTTTCTTATGTTTAAGCGTAAAATAATTTTAGATAGTAGTTTAAAATGACAAATAAATTATTATGAAATTATTTAGGACCTATTCATAAAATACATCAAGCAATTTCGTATGCTTGATTCCTCTATAATTAAATCCCTCGCTAATTCCAATATAGTAATTTCAGTTGTTCTAGCCTCCAAACAAAGTAGTTTTTTAAATGGCTTTTCATTTGAATACGTTACAATCAATGTAAGATGTTAAATAATTTATTTTACAAAATTAATATCAAAAATTATTCGAAAGAAAACGTTTGTATTGATGCATGGTCACTAAAAATAAAATAGAAATTCTTAATCATTTCTCCGTCCAAACATTCAAACTTAAATAATGTTTTATTCAAGTACTCAAAACTAAACCACAAATTCAATCATTCGAATCGAAACTGTTTTGAGTTCTAAGCTTATTAAAACATACAACATTTTTAAATTTTAAATTGAGACTAATAATGTCATAACATATTAACAAATTGGATACTTTCTTATTTTAATAATTTTAATTTCAGAGGCTTTAAATTTAAAGAATATTTAAAAATAAACCATTAAATATTGTACAAATTTTAGGGCCTTTTAAATGAAATAAATTATAATTCAATGTCTCGAAAAGTATACAATCTGTAAATGTCAATCATTAAAATTGTTGACTTTTATTAACCGTAAAGTCATACAAAATTGAACGATTTTGATTTAGGAACTTTTTATTTTAAAAAATTCAACTTCTAAGCATGCACAGGGTGAACGCTGGACCGGGAAACCGAAAAAAGACAGTATATTTATTTTTCGACCTGTAATTTTACGAATTTGTAGAATAAAAATCTATCCAATCATTTGAAATATCATAACTTTCACATCACAAAATATAATGCAATTCAAAATAAATTCCATTTCAACTTTTTTTAATCTTCGGTACAATTGTCAACTTTTTTAATTATGAAATCTTTAGTTTATATTGCGTAAATCTCAAATCTTTTGCTTTAAAATTTGCCAGTTTAGGTCTTCACTTTCATGTGTATATTTTTAATTTCAAGAATTTCAAAATGCACTGTAAAGCATTAATCAATTGAAATTTAAATCGTTTGAAATTGAAATTTTTTATAGAAAACATTTCAAGTTTATCGGCTGTAAATATAAATTAAGATAATGATTTTTTAAATTGAACTATAGTTCGAGCATTAAAAATTGGTGAATAATTGTATTTACGAGATGATTATGCATCTGTTTAAGATAAAAAAATTAACAGATTTCGTTAATTTAACGTTAAACGTTTAACATTAATTTAACGTTAAAAATAGAACTCTCTCAATTAAAAAGCCTTAGAATTAAAACAAATGTAAACGCGGTGAACGTCAGATTGAAACTTTATCAATTAATTTTAATTTCAAAGTAACTTTAAATTAATAGATTCAAAATAAAAGCCTTCCTTCCATTTCGTTCTGAACCATCTAATTCAAATTTTTTGATTAAAAAAAGAACATATTCATTTAAAGTGAGCAACTATAATTCAAATATTCAGAAAGAAACAACCAGAAAATGTATTTTTTTAAATAGCCTTGAATCGCTACAATTTTAGCGTGATAAATTTAAACTTTGAACTTTGCAATTTTAATTGTTCTATTTAAAAAAAATTTAATTCAGAAGAGTTCCACTTTGAGTATTTTTGTTTGCAGTTCAATTTTCATTACTTTTAATGAAAATATTGTTCAGCAATAATCGAGTTTTTTTAATTTCAATGGCCATGAAAAATTTTGCGAACCGAGAAACCCCCAGGAATTAACCGATCATTTTTTTCCTTGATTTAAACGGCCCCTAAAAACGTCATTAAGATAACTTTCAAACTGAAAATTACAATAATATCTTATTTATCTCCTTAAAAAATTTCGTTAGTTTGAAAATAATGTTACTTTTAGAATTTTTTTCTAATCGAAAAATGTCATTAGGTGAATTTCTAAATATGTTTGATATCTACTAAAAATTCCTACTGAAACTTCTTGATATGTTAGAAAAATTATCTCTGGTACCTTTTTCCAGAATCTTTGATAATAATTTATGAAGCTCTTTTTCGCCTATCATTAAAATTGAAAAATCAAAATTTTCAAGACAAAAAAACTGCAGATTATAAACTACAAATTAAAATATAAAAATCAGAACTCTTTCAAATCTAAAGCATTAAAAATGAAAAAATGGTAACACTTAAATTTGTATCACTGTAATTTATTACTAATTGAAAGTCTTTTAATTGAAATATTTGTTATTCTAAAGGCTTCAACATTGGGCACTATTTTAAACTTAAGATTGTGACTTTGTGACGTAAAAACGTTAAAGTTAGTTTACTTTTTATATTATTTAATTATTTAATTTTGAACAATTACAATTTCAAGCCACAAGATATAAAACTGACAGTACTAGGGTCCATGTTTTAAACTATAGTTTTGCATAATCAAAACCGTTGATTTAATATTGCAAGAAATGATAACAATAAAATAATTGATTTAAATAAGTTTACAATTCTGTGAATATTACGTGCTTTTTCAAGTTCAACTAATTTGTTTTTGTAGAAAATTCCTAAATACTTTAACAAATTTAAATTTTCTTAACAATTTCATTTCGCTTAAATATTTTATTTTTTCCATATTTCGAAAAATGGCGGAAATCAGAAATTGAACATAATAAAATTATTTAAACAATTAAAATTTGTCTAAGATTTACGATTATTTTTATAAAACAAATAATCTCTCAAAATATTAATATTCATCCTGATATTATATTAATATTAATATTAATAAGAATAATCGTTAATGTTATACAAGTTTGAATTGTTTTGATAATGTTATTATGTTAAAATTTCTTATTTTTGCCATTTTGCAAAAGATGGAAAAAATAAAATATTTGAACAAAATAAAATTGTTAAGACAATTTAAATTTGTTAAAGTTAATACTTAAAATCTGTCTGAATAAACATAGTAACAACAATTGTTTCAGCAAAAAGTACCAATCAGTTTTTAGGAAAAGTGGAATAAGATTTTTAAAGAATCTTATAATTATAATTATAAGTACTTTATAACATATAGTCAAATCTACGTATAATTTTATTTTTCATTGATTTTTTATTGTCAAATGTGTTGGGAGGAAGCAGTATAGACTATGAATCTTAGAAAAGTCGCAAAAAACAAAGGTCAGGATGTTAGCATATTACTATTATTGACTTAATTTAGTATTTCATATGAGCATTTTATCGTGAGCTAATTTGAGTTTTTAAGTTAAGATTAATTTATCATAACTTGAAATGTCAAATTGACTTGCCTTGAGTTAAGCTCGGCGAAATCCGGAAAAAAAATTTTGACACGAATGTTGCTCAACAAGGCACTCTTGTTTTTTCAACTTGTATTTAAAAATTTCGACTCAGTAATGCAGCTTATCCTAAAATGTATATTTAATCATTATACGCTGTTTTCATGTTCTAACTCACAATCCACAATATCGTCAAACTGGAGGATATTAATCGATATCATATTTTTATTATACGAATCCAAGCACAAAAGTTTTTCAATTTTTATAAAAAACGTGGTCACAAACACTACTACATCAATGCTGATAATAATACTGGAGTGACGATCTTCCAAGCTACAGCGAATAACGGATCACGAGAGAGTGCAAATACATCCTGCATTCGCCCGATTAGAGAGAAGGTCTAATTTATTCATTGAAACTCTAGTTTACGTGACGAAAATTATGATCGATTCAAGCACAAAAAAGGCTTTAGGTTTTGAATTTACATGGACACTCACAGGTGAAAGTAGAAAAGTGATCACAAAGAAAGTAGTGATTGATTGAAGTTGTGCTGCTAACTTGACAAAATTACTAATGCTCTTTGGAATTGGACCCATGGATGATCTTCAAAACCAGGATATTAACCTCATTAAAAATTTGTCAGTAGCTAATAATGTTCATGATCATCTGAAATTCATGGGTCTTGCTTGTCATCTAGAAAAAACAACGTCAACTACAGACTTCTGGCAATAGAGAAATGATTCAAAATAGTATCTGGAACGCACAGAGGTCTATTTTCCTCAACAGGTCTTGGTCCTGTTACTCTCTTTGCTCGAACCAAGTATGAACAAAGTAAAACTACTCCAGATTTTGATGTGTATACACTTGAACAGAAAATGCCTACTTCTAACAACAATTTTGATTTTATATTCATACTATTTAGGCCAAAAAGTAAGGAATATATCAAACTTAATGATAATGATCCATTCTGGGGCGTACCTGTAATTAATCCTAATTTCCTCGCGAAAGATGAAGATTTGCAGCGACTACTTGCAGCAATGCAAATGATTCTTCCGATATTTATTTAAACAATATTTAAGAAGAATAGTTTCATGCAAGATGTCACTCCTCTCGAACCTTACGATAAATTTAAGTTGAATTCTGACAAATACTGCATTTATGTACTAATACAATATACGTATGCATCCACTCATTCATGAGGAACATGCAAAATGGGTACAAAAATGATACAGAAGCTATCGATGATTCCAGATACATGTTTATGGAATACAAAATCTGAGAGTCTATACATTTCATTGTGGGAGCCAGCATTTTTGTTCTTTTAATTTACATCAATACCACCATTATACAGTCAGCAATCTCCTTTGATATTCGTTCTAAAAAGCTAGAGGACCTTCCACGGTTTTTTGAAATATAATAAAAGTGCTATACGAAAGTTACAAATATATACAGAAATCCTTGTTCCTGTTTTACCAGATTGGTATTAAAAGGAAGCAGCTGATAAGTTATGTTAGCTTCGTGACCTAATGGTATGATAATCAGTTAAATACAGATGATTATCATACAATACCTAGTTAAACTAACTATGGTCCGTTGCGTTTACTGATTTAGGTCGCTGTCACAGATTGTGTTACCTGGATGGAGACTATCCTTCAAAAATATAAAACGCAATTCTACCAAATAAGAATAGAAGAAGGTATATCAGGGAAAGAGAAAAACGTAACTAACTTTCGAAAAAAATCAATCGAGGTCAATTTGGCTCCACCAGAATTCTAATCTATGCAAAATCTAAGGTTTTGATCCCTTCAAAATTCTGAGAAATAAAAATGATAAATATTAATAATAAAATGTTCAAAATTTGTGTAAATGAAATTTCAGTAAAGCATAACAAATTTGTTAGTATAAAATCGCAAAAAAGAAGGTAAAATTGGACTAGTAAAATATAATTGTAGTAATTCAGGATAATTAAAAGAAATGTATAAAAAGAGTGAATGCTGAAACAATCCGACAGGAGTACGTTTAAAAACTTTTTGCTTGGAGCAATATCCATTTCAGTTAATGGAATATATTCATGTTAGTCAGCACCATGAGACTTTCGTCACTTTTTCTCTTCTCGCTGCATTCATAAGTTTGGCGTAATTATCATCGCGTTTCCGCATCATCTATGTGGAAAAGATGAAGAAAAAAATTACATTCCTATAATTCTGGATCGAAGTAGGCCATATGGAAAAAGTTAGTGAAGGAAAAGTTGCGACACGATGTGTCTGAAATAAATAACTATATAATACAGAATACCTAAACACAAGTTTATACTACACTTGGACCCCGCATTATGTTTAACAAAAATTGTGCCTTTAGAAGCGTAGCGATAACTGTGCCACGTTGTGTCAATGTTTATGTCGGGGACCCCGCTATAAGTCGAAGGTCAGAACCAAAACAGTACTTAACTCAGGGTCCGAGTGTATTTTTATCGATTTCTGTACAGGTTATAGAAAATTCTATAAAGTGATAATTTATCTAATATGGATGACAATAAAAAAGCTGACAATATCGTGTCCCTGGAATATTGTACGCTTGTGTTCGGAGGAATGATTTTCTTAATTGCAGGGTTTTATTAAGCGTATGTTGTCCAATAATACCTATCTGTCAATTATTTCTAGTTTATTTCATATCAAAATAAATTTGATAAATATGAGTAAGTGTCATCCGGTAACATGTCCCTCACTCCTTTTTTTAATTTATAGTGTTGTATCTTTTCAAAGAAAGCTTAAGATCCAAAAGTGAAATACACTTTTTTTCATAAATAATTGCTAAATTACAAAATAAATCTATGTTCTTGTTTCCAATTATAGTTTCAGATACATTTGCTTTTTGAATGACCCCGAGTTTTTATATTTTGCAGTAACAAAACATTGTTTTATTCATTTTATAACCTATAACTGTTTTTCCCCATTTAAAATGGTTAATAATAATTGAAAATTATTGAATATACTTCACTACCTAAAAATTTAATTACACTTGAAGTGCTTTATTTGATCATGATTACCGATTTAGGAGCCCGAAAAAGAACGTATAACAATTTAGTGTCATCCGGTAGCACATGTTTATTATTAGAATAACCATATTTTGAAGGGGGACTTACAAAAAAAATATTAATAAAATCATGTACTCCTCCAAAACTAAAACACTTAATCAATAGATCAAACCCGACTAAAAATATTCTTTAAAATTATAAAGTTTTTATTGCACAACCTTGTTATCCAGTGACAAAGAAGTTATTTGCAATAGATGAAATTAGTTGAAGAAAAAAAAATAATCGATATTCCTCTAACTTTTTTATTTAAAAATGATTTTAAATAAACCTAATTTAATATTCTGCTTTTATTATAAACTTTAGTATAAAGTTTTGTAACATTAAAATGATGTCTGAGCATGTAATCTAAATAAAATAATATATAAAACTAATTGATGTTTTATTCAAATTAATCACTACAATAAATTTCCAATATAAAAGTATGATGATAATAAGGATAATTAGGATATGTAAGATCCTGGAGGCTTCATAAAATCTATTGATATTTCCTGAAATCTTGGACAACTTATTAAAATACATTGAGAGCCTTTAGAACTTCCATGAAATCTTTAAAAATATCCTGAAACCTTGTAGGTCCTATAAAATCGTCCTAAACCTTCCGAAATTCGAGGAAATTCTTTAAAATGGCATACAATGTTTGTTAAATCCTTAAAAGATCGTTAAAATTCTTGCAAATTTCTAGAAATTTTAAAATCTATTGAAAATTCCTTGGAATATTTAAAAAAAATCTAAAATATTGAAAATCCTTGAAAATATTTTAACATCCCTTAACATTTTCCAAACTCTTAAAAGTTCCTGAGTGTTTTTCAAAATACATTAAAATGTTTCAAATCCTTTGAAACTTCTTCAAATTATTGAAATCCATTGAAATTTCCTTGGAATCGTTTGAAATGCCCTAAAAAAATCTTAATAATAAATTCCTTGAAGCCCATTAAAATATCATAAAATGCCATGAAATTACATAAAATCTAATGGTATTCCTTAAAATCTCTTGAAATATTTGAGATCCTACTGAAATATGCTTTGAGATTCTGAAAAATTCATTAAAATACCTTATTAAAAGCTCTTAAAATACCTTAAAATTCCTTGGAAATAATTTGAAATATTTGGTTATGTTGAAAATTATCTAAACTCCCTTTTAATCTTTTCAAATATCCTAAAATCGTATAAATCCTGTAATCAAATATTTCAAACCTTTCGAATTTCAAAGAAATTCTTGACAACTGCATTGAGTTTTATAAATCTTGTGAAATTCCATAAAAATCTCTTCACTTTTTGTAAAATCTCTTGGTAACATTAAAAACATCCTAGAACCTTATAATTTATATAAAATCCTTTAAAATTATCCAAAAGTTTGGTCAATAATTTGCAATTCCTTGAAATTTTTGCAATAATATTAAATCCCAGTCCGCTTCTCTACACATTATATACAAACTAAGGGCGCGAAAAAATAAATGTAATAATAATGTTATTATAGTAATTATTGTTTGAGTTAATTGTATCAGAAAGAATTATAATACTGAAATTTTAATTTTTATTAATAATTGTTTCTATGAAAAGATTGTCATTAAATATAAAAAGTTATAATTATAGAATAAGAGCGTACTTCTTCATCGTTCAGTCCATTATTTGTACACTTATTATAATTATTGTTAATAGAAAAAAAAATTATTTTGATCTGGTATACTTTCTTTACATTCAATTTAAAATATAATTATTCAAACTTTAAGATTTTCACCCACGTATCAACGTGATTTTACTGGTTTAAAAGAGAAACAATTTATAATGCTTCCTGAGTAATAAAGAGGCCAATGAGGATCACTTTTGGATTCCGGATAAAGTACCATTAAAGTACTATCACAATAGAACTGCAGTGCCAAAATGTTCAAAATATATCTCGTTTGAGCAAAAAATTTTCACACAATAGTACTAAAAACAGTTTCCCTGCATTTTTTTCGAAATTTTTATTTGTCAAAACTCATGTTTGAACAAACTACAGCCAAAATAGGACAAAAGTGACATAAGAGTTTTTAAATATGTTCTGCCAATGAAAAAATTGATAGGAGAAAAGTGAAAAAAAGACCCACTATTTTTTTTAATTTTCGCAAATATTCCTGGGATTTATATATCCAAAAACTCTTGTTGAAATAGGACCATGAAATAAAGTGCGAAAATGTTTAAAAATCATCCTCGTTCAGCAGGATCCCTTTGTAACATAAATCACATGATAAGTTTGCAGCAATTTTCAAGAAAGTAACATTGAAGTTTTCTAGAATTTTATCCCAAAAATTAATTAGGACTTGCAAAAGATTGAAAAAAAAAAATTAAATGGGATTTTTCTAGTAATTTAATCTTAAAAACAGTTCTACTGAAATGTTACGTATTTTAAACTTTTTTGGCACTCTGTTCCTGCATATCTTAGCAGTACTTTTTGAAGAAATAAATTTTGCGACAAATTTTAATGATTGACAGAAAAGATTGGAACTTTCCTAGTAATTTAATCGGAACAAAATATATTCTCATCAGTATTGTTTTTTAAACTTTTTTGGAACATTGAATTGGGCTCGTAAAAAATATAAAAAATAAGAGGGACTTTTCTGGTATTGATAACGTCACAATAAAAATAAAAATGTGCGTCTTTATTTTCCCTATGAATATAAAGTGCTCTTATGCAAGCGTATTTTATATGAAAGCGACGGATAAGGATTCTTCGTGGTCTGCACTCTCAAATCTGAAGAGCATCCGCTTCTACTTTGGTGCGCTATTAAAGTACCCGCGAAGCTGTTTTAGAACTTTCTACCAGCAAATTAGTGCCATTCTATCCTAAAACTAGCTACGGTTGCTACAGTAAATTGGTGCCAATTTTCCACTAAAAAGTTACTCAATTGCTACACTGGAGTGAGTATTCAGCAGACTGATTTCATAGTCCGAGCGTTGCGTACAATCGATCGCACGTCGACGTTCAATTAATCGACTGTCACTTCCATTTATAACGCGCGTGTTGTTTCATTACCTGCTGCGCAGGATATGTGGACATGGATAATACAAACTCGTAATAGGCTAAGCGAAGTTCAAAATTTTCCTTTAAGTAAGCTTTATTTTCAAGTATTAATCAAATCTATTTCAAGTTTATCGAAAAATTAAGCGAAGTTCGAAAATATGAAACAAATTTTTAACAATCGTAGTTTTCACAGGCCTGAGACTGTCAACAAATAAGCGGGTGGGCCCTGAGTTATTGATCGGTAGGCCATTTCATTTTCTTAACGGCAGATAATGCATTGTTATTACTTAATATACAAGTTTACAGTCATTTTGCACACTTAGTGCTTCTTTGTTTTTCTCATGCATTTTGGTCTGCTAAACTTGAAAATCGCATTGAAAACCATTTTTGATGCATTGGTTTTTAAAATGTGAATTTTGAGAAAAAAATGTCGATGATAGCTTTACTCTGTGAAACATATCTTTAGTTAGAAATAACCAATCTTGAGGTGCAATGAATTTAAGTATTTTAAAAAAGTCATTGTTTTAGACTAAAATTAACATAAAAAATTACAAAAACCAAAACATAAAAGCATTTTCAATGCGATTTTTAAGTTTAGCAGGCCGAAATGCATTGGAAAAATATAGCGTCACTAAAAATACTTTTTTTACATTCTTATCTCAATGAAAAGGTATTCGTTTTATGTGAAACATGAATTTCGCTGATTCAATCAAATGTCGACGTTTTGAGGCCCCATCAGTCAGAAAAAATGATTTTTACGAAGAAGTCTGTCTGTCTGTCTGTCTGTAACCTGTAGTCTGTAGTCTGTAGTACCGTGTAGGCACGATAACTTTCGAAAGATGGTTCAGATTGGATTGTGCTTGAGCACACTTTTTAATGACCTAAAAAGAAAGAAAAGTTCGTTAACTAGCTATTTTGGATAAAAATTCAAAGTGAGCACATTTTGAAAATTTTTGAAACCACTTTTTTTCAATATTTGAAAATTTTATGTACGGTTATTAATAGAACGCGAAAGGACAAACAATTTCTTTGAAGACGTTTTTCGATAAAAGAAAAAATTATGAGAGTTATAGAATTTTCAAAATCCAAAACAACAAACGAAAATTAATATTTTAAGCCGAACAACGCACGATATGAAAAAAAGTCAACATAGGAAAAACGTTTCTTTTTGAGAGCCCTAGAAGATTATCATAAGAAAATTTTGATTTTTTTTGAAAAAACAAAAATTCAAATTTTGATCCCACAAAAAATAATACAAATTCAAAAACTTCATTTTGCTGTCAAACTATGCAAGATAAAAAAAATATAAGGATACACAAATCGTGCATCTAAGAAATATCTACAAATTTGTTATGATTCACTTTTTGATAGGATGCGTAGTTTTTGTTTTATTCGTGAAAAACAACATTAAAAATAAAAAATAAAATTTTGGACAAAAAACACAAGCTATGAGAAAAAAATGAATAGACTGATGTTGCTCATCGAAAAAACAGCTACAAACTTTTAATTAGCAATCTTTCAATAGGACTCTTAGTTTTGGTTTTTATCGTAAAAAATAACGTTAAAAATAAAAAAAATTTATTTTTTGGAAGATGACACGAGGAAAGAAAAAAAAAGGCAAAAGTTATTCATTTAAAGAGGATCAACAAATTCGTTATTTATAATTTTTAGGAAAGGCGAGTAGACTTTTTCATATTCTAAAAAATAAGAATAAAAATTAGAAAATTAAATTTTTGGAAAAACGACACAACAGACGAAAAAAAATGTAAAGATAAAAGTTATTTAACGAAAAAATATCTACAAATTTGTTATAAGCTCTTGTTATAAAAATGCATCCAAAATTAGAAATTTGCTTTTTGGAAAAACGACACAAGCTACAATGAATTTTTATTTTAAAAAATTTTTTGCCTAAATTATATCTACAAATTTGCTTACCACCACTTTACACTAGTATGCGTATTTTCAGTGTAAATCATAAGAAATAACGTTGAAAGTAAACAAATTAAATTTATGGAAGAACGACACAAATTGCAATAAAATGTAGAATAACAACATTTTTTGTATAGAATGCAGACTTTTTTATAATCATAAGAACAAGACAATGAAAATAAGTATGTTTCAATACCAATGCATATTATGACTTGTGATAATATACATTTATTGAAATTATATATTTTCAGGGTAGCTGAGAATGAAAATTAGTGCATAATAAGGAGCAAATATTGAAGCAATCATGAAAAATAAAATTTGTACATTATTTTGCAAAATCTGAATAAGCAGTACCATCTTGAGATACATAAATAAATATGATATACATTTGATATAATAGTGTTGAAGATAATGCAGAAAATTTCAAATTTTTGACAAAATCGAGTGCGAAACACGAGATACGTGATGAGAATGTGTTCGTTAGAGCCAACGGAGCTTTAACAAAAAAATATTCACAATCACAAAATTACAGTTGTCGATGATTTGACCTTTAATTTTAAAAGGTCTGGGCGCAAATGTGGGGGAAATACAAAGACCGAGCGCGCAGCGCGCGATGAGAATGTGCCCGCGCAGCGGGCAGATTTTTTTAAATTGGTAGACTAGTATTATTAATATTACATTATTACTAACAATATGCAGTATAACAAAACTTTAACAAATGCACTAAATAACACAAACAACTGAGATTGAAGAAAGTAACGAAAGCGATTTTCATGCGGAATTGCAAATTGCCCTTACGAACAAATATGATAGATAAATTATTATAGACCAGTGATGATTTCCTTGTCAAGAATTTCCTATGGTTTAAATAATGATTCTACCGAAATAAACTTTATACAGTGAAAATCAGTGAATGCCCTTGATATGCTTAATATTTCATTGAAATCCTTTTATAACTTTGGAAATATTTTTAAATTCATTAAAGCTTTTGAAATTTGTTGAAATCCGTAGAAATGCATAAAATAATTTAACCTCTTTTAAATTCCTTTTACATCTTCGAAATTTTCAAAATAGTGAGAAATTATTTAATATCACATGAAAATAAAATAATTAAATTTATTCCCTAAAGTTTCCTAAAAATAATTTGAAATTTGTTAAATCCTCTATAGTGTTTGAAACACTTGGAGATCCTATTAAATCTCTTAAATCTTGTGAAATTTTTTGAAATTTTTGGAAAGCCTACAAAATTATTTCGCATACCTTGCAATTGTTGAATCCCCTAAATATCTCTTGAAATATAATTGATTTTATGTCCTAATATATTCTATACACTTAATGAAATCCTTTAAAATACATTGAAATCTATGGAAATCTTTAAAAGTAAGGTACTCCTTGTTTGTATTTAGAATTTCATGGTTAGATTGTTTCGAATCAAGGAGCCTTTTCTATTCTTGCATGGACTTTTAATTAGGTTATTGAAAAAGGTTCTTCTGCTTAAGACAGATTTTTAGACCTCGATCTTAGACCTCGATATGAGGAGTCGCGCCTGAGTCGAGTAAAACTACGGTTGGAAAGTGTAACGCAAGCCTCTGACACACGCGTTGGGTCGTGTGTCAGAGACCAGAGGCTTGCTTCTCTTTACCCACTCAAAGGAGCCTTTCAGTTATTCTTTTCTCTCTCGCTCCTCTCTTCTCTCTCTCTCTCCCTTCTAATACAATTAATACATACTACCTTTCGTTTATGCCCATAAAACGGGTACTTTTATCACCTTTCATGCAATAATTGAAAGAAAATGTACCGCTTATTATTATTACAACGAGGGTACTTGTTCAACCTATTGGAAAACAGATGTCTGGAAACTTTTGCACGGCATTACATATAAGGGAAAATAAATTTTTATACTCCTACATGTCCGTGAGTTATTATTTGCTTCATGTAAGCTTTCAATTTCAGTCTACGTTTACTGAAGATGTTTACACATAAATCTGTCTTGGGTCGTAGTTAAGGACACACGTGATGTTTTTTTAAATTATTATAAATGACCATAACTTCCGTACTCCCTGACGCAATGTATTAATATTATAGATAAATCGATGCCTCTCGAGCCAACGAATCTTTTCTATTATTGCATTAACTTAAAATTATCTGAATGAGAATATTTTCACCATAAAAATCGATTTTTCAAATAATAACAATGATCGTAACTTCTTTAGACTTTGATAAAATGTATTAATATTAAAGGTCAATCGATTGCAGCAGCTTGGAATTACATATATTAATGAAAAAAGTTCAACTATAAGAAGCCAATTTCATGATTATTATAAATAATCATATAACTTTTATACTCTGCAATATAATACATTAATATTATAGGTCAACCGACTCACCTCAAAACATGAAATATTTTGTACTCTTGCATTATCTTTGAATTAGGTTGATGAACAAAATTTTACAATAAGGAACCAATTGTTAAAATTATAATAAGTGCTCAAAAAACGTAGTAAATATTTTTAGAAATCCTGTGGTCAGTTTTGAGATATTAGTGATCAAAATAATCCCTCCAAATTAAATCAATTTATCTTCAACCGTTTTCAAGTTATCGTGAGAGTGTGATATCCGTAAATAAATACTCAACCATACATTCACACACACATCCTAAACTGATAAGATGAATTACGCAAAACTGTTTTAAGAGTCTGGAATCTGTTCATGCCTTAACTGGTTCTAGATACTAGATACTTAAGTAATTTTAATTATCAATTTAGGAACTTCAAAATTTACCCCACATGTCCGAGGATACAAAAACAATTAATAATGATAATAATTTACTTACTCGCTAACTTCCTTCTTTATACTAATTTTCCTTTCAGAGAAAGAAACCAAATGTTTAATAAATTAACTGCTCTGCGTTGTATTTTTCTATACAAATTATATTTATGAATAATGTTGATATAATAAAAACTATTAATATGGATATACATTTTTTAATTTAATTTTCAAAAATTGCGCAGGGTGGCTGCCATCTTTTAAATAAGATTGGTAACTTTTTGAAATGTCACCTTCGTAACACGAATATTCTGAAATCACTTTAAAGTCCCTTGGAAATTGAAAACAGGGAAAACAAAACGGTCTTAAGTCCACTTTTTGAAGAAATTGAGCTTTCTTATAAAATCCTATTTTTTCGCGTTCTTACACTTATTTCAGAAAAAAACTTGGATTTTAAAATTTTTTACCCTAAAATGTATCATTTAGGTATATTCATACCCCGTGTGGAAATTCAAATGGGGGGCTGGTCGGGTACCCGACCAGTTGGCCCCACTTTAAGTCGGGGGCTAGTCGGGTCATCCGACTAGTCCCCGACCAGCAGCGTCACGGTGAATTAGTCGGGGGCTAGTCGGATGACCCAACTTGTCCTAGTCGGGGTCTAGTCGGGTACTACCCAGGTGAAAATATACCGCGCGCGCAGTACCACTTTTTCTATACTTTAAAGATATAACAAAAAAGGTTTTAAAAAAATAAATAATAATTTGTTGCGAGTATTTTGTCTGTAAATGTTAATGGCCCTGCTTAGAATGAATATATATATTAGTTATGACAACAGTTTTTCAACTCTTTTTTCTCATTAACTTTTTTATTATTATACGACATCATATACATGTAAAATAAATGAACTGTTAACAGAAATATAAATAAAATAATTTTTAAATCAATAATTTAAAACGCTTACAATTTTTCTTCGTGTAATATTTTGTTTTTTTCGCGTTTTAGGCTATTTTACAACTTTTGATAAAGACATAAAATTTCATTTTCAATGATCATTTAAAAGTTGTATCGATGCAACTTAGAAATTTTATCGCGTATTGCGACAATTTTTTTTATAACAAATTATTTAAAACGCTCCTGTAATATTTGGCTCTTTAGGTGTTTTAGACTATTTTACGACAATTAAGAACATTCTGAAAGTCTCGTTGAATTGATATTAAAAATGTTATATTAAAACAAGAATGGCCCGACCAGAGCCCGACCAGAACCCGCCTAGGAATTTTGACATAAAAATAGCCTACACAGAGGATTAAGATTTTTTTGAAATAGCTCGACCAGTCCCCGGTCAGCACCCCACTAGAAATGTTCACCATCAAGAACCCGACTACGGACCGACCAGTCCCCGACTAGCGACATCGCCTACAAAATTCCTCCGACTAGCCCCCGACTAGTGCCCGAATTTTAATAGGGCCAAGTGGGGCTATTTCTACATGGGTCATTTTAAAATTTTAATAATTAAAATCAGATGAACGAATTGTACTAAAATATTCTATTTTTTAACAATTCGACGGTCATTATAGATTTTCGACAAGTATTTACCAATTGGAGATATTATTATCAAAATTGAAAAATAATGTTTTGATGCTACAAATGGGGCATTATTTCTCACGTGCATGATTTGATGTCAAGAACAATCGAAAACAAATTTTTAATTATTTATTAGTAACTGAAATGACTAAAGAATCAGTAAATATTTTTACAAATTGACTTTAAGAAAATAAACTTATAATTCTTTTTATTATTCTATTAGTAGAGTGATAAAAGATTACTATTTCATTATTTGAACACTCAGAGGATAATATGCAAGAGTAGGTCACGTTTAATAGTAATCTATTTGAATTTATTAGAATATGCTAAAAAATTGTTGTTAAAAATTTAACTACCATATTTCACACAACTGGAAGAAATTTTATAGATATATGAAAAGAAATAAATGTGAGAGATAAGAAAAACTAATTTTGAGCATTATAACCAACGAAATGAATTTCATGTTAAACTGTTAATATGTGATATTTTTCAATTATGCATGAATGAAAAGTGCTTTCGTCTCTAATTTTTCTACCAAAAGCTATGACCTATTCAGAAATCGAGAGAGATCAGGAAGCCTACCACTTTTTACCTGTTAAGATTGTTCGTAATAAGTGACGTTTCGAAATTCAACGGTTACGTGTGTCGTAAATTAAAAAAAAAAATTAGAAGCAGAATGTGGGATGTGGGAAAACAC
>CAKNWT010093647.1:0-11894 GCA_932066315.1 Andricus coriarius | reverse complement strand
TTACCGAGAGTCTTTATACTCTTTAGAGTATTATTAAAAAAATCAGCCAAAATGGCTTCACTGTTTGGCCTAAATCCTATATTTGCGATTTAACATTGATTTCCAGGGCCCTTACGGAGGTTCGTTGCGTTTCAATGTTATTTCCATCTGAAAATGTCGAAAAATGGCCTTTTTATACCCTTGCACCTGCAAGAAATTTTTTACGAGCAGCATGCACTAATTCATTCAGTAGAAAGAATTTAACGAATTTATGATAAAGTTACTTCAGTCGTTCATGCTTTTGCTAATTTAAAATGCCCAGGATGTATGTTCTTGCTAAAATATTACATTCGAAAACTCATAAAGATGGGGAAATTTCACTTGCTTCTTAAACTGAATATCGTACCTTTGAAGAATTTGACATTTTTCTGGAAAATAGAATTATTGCATTGGAGGATTTCAAGTGGACAGTATGATACATTTGAAAAACAATCAGTCGAGAAAAGTTTTTAAATTGCAAATAAATATTAACGTTTTGATTGTTGCAAATCTGGACTCATTCCGTCAAAAGTGTAAACAAAAAGATAATACACTATTACTTCGAGATTCAGCAACAACAAATGTTATTTCAACTGGTAATCCTATCGATTCATATATAAATTCTGTGTCTCAAATAAGTCCATCCACGGCTGCAAATAATATATTATCCAGTAACTCGGCATCTTGATCTACTGGTGTGCTGTCAGGCTGTTGTTATGTTAGCGTGAGAAATTCTAAAGGACAAAGTAAAATTTTACAAGCTCTTATCGATAATTTTTCCTAATGGACATTTAGTTCTGAATCTCTTGTTAAATATTTACATTTAAGACGACGTGAATTTCACACAATTGTTAAAAGGAGCTGGAGCTACGACATTGGTAACCTCACATGCAGCCGCATCCTTTGTAGTCGAATCGCTTATCTATCGTCATTTTAAAATAACAGTTGATACACTTGCTTGTTCGGAGATTTCAGGTGGTAATGCTCCTAGCATGTTGGTACCAGTTGTTAGATTTTGGCCTCATTTTCAAGGGTTGTCAACAATTTTCAAGAGACTCATTCACGTAATTCAGAAGGAAGATACATTGTTCGCCTTTCATTTAAGGAAGGACCTGCTATCGATGTAGGATGGTCAAATTCCACAACAACTCAACAATTTATTTTCAATGCGTTGGCTTCACTATCAATGGCACCTTCCTAATTTCTCAGATGCTAATTAGTCTTAACCTTTAAATTGAATTACCGTTTATCTTGTTAGGATGGCGTGTATACGGTGAATTGTGGAATTGCGTATGCTCCATTTCTTGCTCTCAGAGTTTTACAGCATCTCGCTTTTGATGAGAAGATTTTCATCCACTCGGTACCGAAATTTTGCCGAATAATTTTTATGTTTATGACGTTGCGTTTAGAGCACATATCTTGGAAGAGGCTCGTAGAAGACAAATTCAGTTAATCGATATTTTTTCTCGAGGCAGTCTTTTTTGGATAAATTCACTAGTAATTATTCACTACTATTAACTATACCCAATGAGCGTAAGGAATTTGTTCTATCAGATTTAGAGTAGGCAGAGCCTATTCGTGTATTAGGATTGTCGTGGAATCCATTCTCTGATTGCTTTCAAATTGGCCTAGATATTCCTTCGAGTGAAAAGAATCCTGAGAGTAGTATTCTATCAACAATTGTTCGAATGTATGATCCAGTGGGATTTTTAACACTAATTATAATTGGAGCAAAAATATGAATGCAAGAACTTTGGCTATGTGGATCTGACGGGGATGAGAAATTACCTGATCAACTTGAAACATCTTGGCTTTATTATTTGTCAGGGCTAGTTACACTTTAAAATCTTTCTATTCTGCGTTGCATGCAAGTTCGTCCAAGTTCGGTAACGCAGAAACATAAGCCTGTAAAATATTGAAGGTATCCATTTTTTTCCTTTTGTTAGGGAAAAACGGAATTTTCGGATTAGTGCAAAAACTTACAAATGGAACGGAACATTTCAAGGTCAAGTTTATTAAGAAAATCAACTTCATTTTTGTATGATAATAAACTTATAAGACTTGAAGGTCGTCTACAAGTTTGCCCGTTCTCTTGTGAGGAAAATCACTCTGTCATCGTTGTAAGTCATTGTATTGTTCATTGTTCGACATGCTCATTTCCGCACTTTACATGGTGAAAATCAATTGATGAGTCCTCATTAATGGACTTAATTAATGGTCTCTGATTCGAAAATGTATTCGTAATTGTGTTTCTTGTGCTAGCAGCTAGGGCAACGTGATCGCGGCCATTCACTTATTGTGGCGTTGACTTTTCGAGCCTGTTAATCTTCTTAGATTCAGAGGCAAAGGAAGTAGGTCCTGCGAGGCATATATTAGCATATTTGTCTGATTCCCAACTTGCGCGATACTTGTTTAGATCCTGTCTCATTATACATCTTATGCCTTTATTTCAGCAATGAAACGCCTTATCGTTCTACGCCCACTTCCCAAAAATATTTATAGTGATAATGGTACTAATTTTCAGGGAGCCGCTCGTGAATTGTGTGAAATCTGTAAAATAGTAACTAGAGATCCATATGTATGCAATTATTTTGCAGCGGACGGTCTTGTTTGGAAGATGATCCCCCAGGGGCACCTTACTTCGGATTTGTCTGGGAATCTGGAGTCAATTGGTAATAAAAATGTAATTATTGAAGAGCTTAGTCTGATTGTGACCCTGACAATTTCGTGCCTTTGACCCCAGGTCACTTTCTAACAAATGGTCCCATTTTAATCGTACCAGAACCTTCATACCTTGACGTGAAAGACAGTCGTTTAGACTGTTGGCAAACCGTATAGAAAATGGTTCAGCAGTTCTAGAAAGTTTAGTCTATGGATTATTTAAATACATTGCAGCAGCATTCCTAATGGAATCGAGCTCATCCTAACATAAAACTTAATGCATTGGTTTTCCTTCGTGAGAAGCTCGTCCCTCCTAGAAAATGGAATATGGCTCGTGTCGGGCAGTGTTACCGGGGACCTGACGGCAAGATCCTTGTAGTCACTGTTAAAACTAAATTTTTTTGCGATTCGAGTTCAAGAATCCGTTCACGAAAAGTTGCGTGAAAAATAGATGGCGCCACATGTACATGTAATAATTTAATGGGTAGTATGAATAAAAAAAAGTACATGAATCCTTAAGAAAATCATCTGAAATACATTTATTTATTTATTTCATAAACAAATCACATCATTTAACAGAAAAAAGGAACATTTGTAATATTAGTACAGCATTCTTTAATTTTTATAATAATATATCCAATTATTAAATATTTATCCAAATCCTATGATGACTGTAAAATTGTTTAAAAAATTGAATATTTCTGTATAATTCGTTGATTTATTTTGAATAATTTGAAATTTTACAATATTTAAATACGTTTAAGTACTAAATTTTCATATAAAAAATTTCAAAAACACATTTTTTTTTACTAAAATAGGTATAAAAAATTTAAAACGTATGATTTTTGAAGAAAACTCACTTTCGTGAAAAAGTGAACTTAGCACAGTTTAGATTTCCCTCCTTCAATTCTGTGTTTACGATCACTGTGCTGAATGTTAGCGAGACGTAAACGTACTAAGAAACGTATAGAGTCAAAGATGAATTTTGCAGGACGGGCAATCGATCACATATGACAAACTTTTGAAAAAAATAAAATAAAACTTATGACAAACTTTTAACTATATATGTGTATATATAATTTAAAAAAAGGTTAAGCAACAACCGCAAGGTCCCACTGAGAGCAACTGCCATCTAAAAATGACACTGGCTCCAAGTAAAACCGCGGTAAATCAAACTTATGGCCATGTCTCACAACCGTGGGATGGGTGGTCACAGGACACGACGAAATCACAACGACAGGCCGGTGAAACCCTCGTGTGTCTTAAAGGCCACGAAGCGACCCAAGCCTGACAGCTTTCTGCATCCATCTCGCAAGTGCCTTGGCATATTTTTTGTACGCGGGTATGTCTTTAAGGTTACGAACCAGTGATAATTTCGCACCGCCGAGAGCACCTATCACAAGGACAATTACTTGCACCGAATATTTTGGGTACAGTCGTTGCAGCTCCCTTTTAAGGTCTTGATACCTCTCCTCCTTTACTTTCCCCTTGGCAGTGATGTTGTATTCGGACGGAGCCGAGAATTCAATCACGAATATAGTTCGTTTCTCGAAGTCTTGAAAAACAATGTCAGGCGTCGAGTGTGCAACGGAGACTGCTGTCCGAAAATCGTAGTTCTAACAAATTTGGCACTTATCGTTTTGGACAATTGACTCTATCTCCCTTGGAGCGTTCGGCAGGGCAGGGTCGCGGCCAACACCGTAAGATCGACAAAGATGGTAATAACGCACTCTTAGAGCCGCATTATGTCTGTAGATATACGTCGTTCCTGCGTGGGTGGTACACCCCGATAGTATGTGTTCCAGGTACTCAACGTGTGCATGACACGCTCTGCACCGATCGCTGGAAACTTATTGACATAAAATGCGGTCACGGTATGCTAAAGTAGAAATGACACCGTCCTGGCATGCGAAAATAAAACCCTCTGCACCTGAATGAAGCCCTGATGATCTGAGGAAAGCAAAAGTTTGCTCCTTCGGCAAGGCCTGTTTTTCAACATTTTTGTGAAAATTTCCGTGCATTTTCTTGTCGAGTAGATGAGATAGCTAATCTAGTTTTGCAAAGAGACATCAATCTCTCTATGCATCTCACTATGTGTGTCCATGCCGGAGTTTATTGAGTCTTGGGCGCCACTGATTTTAGACTGATTTAAAATTATTTCAATAAATGGGAGGGGGAAATAATTCACAAAAAGAACAGCAAAGTTATTTAAAAAATACAGTGGTAGGTTTATTGCTAATACTATTTACATTGAAAGTTCGCGTCGTATTCTAGACGAGTGGGTATTGTGAGTTTAGAGCTTGAGATGTAGCTGAGGGGTGGGTGGTATCGCGTACATAGGGGTTAAGTTAATGCTTGGGCCGAAGCCCGGAGAGATCTGATTTCTTAGTCGTGTGGACCGTACTTTTATGTACTTCGCTCCAGCGGCGGCGCACTACTCACGACGCAGGCGAGTTGGGGTTGACTAGCGAGGATCGTTTCGGCGATGTCACTGGAAGGGAGCATCGCGGGATTGGTTCGCTGTCGCCACGGCAAAGTCTATAAGCGTCGGACGAACAGCGAAACCGCGTTTGCGCTGTGAGTTGCCAGAACGACTTTTAACATTTTTACGGGGCTTTGTGACTCGGTATTCTAAACATTCTGATAGAATGCCCAATCAACGAAAGAAAGAAGAATTTCGCATTTTGGCTGAATATAATTTATATTTTTAATTTATAATTATAAATATACTCAGCGGACAGAAATAGAATATTCACCACCCGCAGGGCATACCTAGCGATTTACTTTATATGCGGAACCCTGGTCAAGCGCATATCCAATATTATCTCCAGGCACATCAAAGTTTATTGACAGGTAATCACGTGACATCCAACTACGAGGCTGATGTCCTCCAGGACCACTCAAGACCTAGTGGGAATGCACAGCTGGCTCTTGAAAAATGAAACAGATAGACCCAGCACTTTAAACTACGATATTAAAGCATCAATGGCTCTCCTGAGAAGATCAAAAATCCCAAAAGTCCTCACAAACTATAGAAATCGCGGGTAAGTTCACGGTCACTATTTGAAATCGACTTCGTTCGCGAGTGATCTTTAACTCTCACGTACCGTTTCTAATTGTGTTTTGCAACTTTAACCAATGTACATTATGCCAAGGCGCCTTTTCGGGCATACGTTCCGCCCAGTGACTCTACAGGGTGTCTTACTGAGCATAAGTCACAACAGATTACCATTTTTAACCTACCGTGCTTCTTCACAAACTATAGTGTAGCAACTTGGCCTTTTCAAACTGTTAAATTTTCTCTTAGCAAAGTGTCTAGTCACTCTTCTGGACATCTGCTTCGCCTGGTAACTCTATAGGGCAACACCTAAAACATAATCTTATTCGTATTGAGGCATACACATATGATCTGCATTGCAAGCCTACGAATCTGTGACGCCTGTTTACGTTGGAGGATTACTGGAAGGAGTTCTACGACCGTCGAATCGAAATCATCCTTACATTTGACTGCGCAACTGATTCGTACAAACTCAATGAGAAATTCTTCGAGTCGAAACAGACTACATGGTTCTGAAGGCGTCGATTAAAATCTACCTAAAAATTCGTGGTGTCGGTGCTCAAGATGTTGCTCAAGTAGTTTCTCCTACAGCAGGTATGACTGCTTGTGAAGATAACAAATGAGTCTTATTTTCTACGCACATGCGCAAACTTTCAAATTGTCCTCCAGCGACAAAAAAATCAGTCAACGAACTTTTACGGTTAACTCATGCGTCTAGTGAGCCAATGTGGGCTTTAAGAAATTTAGGTTCAAGTTTTGGGAGAAAATTCAAAATGTTTATTTGAAAAAAAGTTATAATTTTTTTTCGAGGCATTACATAATTCGTGCACAAACAATTCTGATCGCTTCGGGCGTCAAGCGAATTTTGAGCAAACGAAAACTGTCAGTGAGAAAGTTGTTCAGGATGGTTCAAAGAAGTTTTCTGGAAAGTTTTAGCTCAATTGAAATATCATATAACAAACTTTTAATGTTTTAATGTTCCTGCGCGATCGATTTTCTCCCACCTAGCCTGCGGATGTCCCAAATTTAAGTAGAAATCTGCCTTAGAGCCTGCGAGAGATGTTTCAATACAAATACAGTAAAATATGGAAACTCATCTGTGATCATTCTTTTTTTCTGATGAAAATATTTAAATGTTGCTATCTCTAGAAAGACGAACTCTCTGATAGTCGTAAAAATAAAGAATCTGTCCACGGTTCCTTTATTGTATCCCGCATTTCCTCTGCCAGAACTCTATTTTTAAACATACTTGCATACACTGCTGATTGTTTTTAACCAAAAATAAAATACATCTTTTTAGTCTACTCGGCTTCGATGAGCAGAGCACATCGTTAAAATATTTGTAATATTTGTATTTGTATGCTGTACTCAGAACAATTCGGTTATGAAGGAATTTCAGATTCAGAAGTCTGCCTTGACGGCGCTAGATGTGTAATCGCGGAACGGACGAATGGATATGCAAGTTGTTATGAATATGCATAATCTTATGCTTGACGATATCAAGGGCTGTAAGCTCGTTCTTCGTCTATTACACCAACCCAAGCGAGTAGAGTAGAACTGGGACGGCAAGCATGTTAGATGCAGGTACCTTGTTTAACACACACAGATTTGAAGACCAAATCTGTCGAAGTAGATGCTTGTATCTGCTTCGGAGAGAGTCCTTCACTGATTTTACGTCCTGAATGCTGCTTTGAGGCGTGCCCAGGTATGCATAGGTTTCTGCAAGATATCTAATAACACTTATAGTCACAAGCTCAGGGACCTCGGGAACGCCAGTAATCATTCCAATCTTCAGATTAATGTTGGCACACTTGTCCAATCCAAAGTCCATACAAATCTCTCCTGTGCACCCCATGACGATATTTAAAGCGAGTTGAAGTTTGCTTGCACCAGAAGCATATATCTTCAGGTCATCCATATAAAATACATGAGTGACCTTGCATGGAGAGGAGCTCTCCATGCATCTCACTATGTTTGGATGATCTTTGAGGCTTTCTAAAAGACAGATAATAAGTCTATTAGAGGTTGAATCGAAAGCTTTTCGGTAGTCAATCCAGCCCATTGACAGGACGCGCTGATGGCCTGCTGCGTCTTTGCAGACGCACCTGTCAATTAACAGGTTCTCTCGGCACCCTGCTACACCTTTCTTCGAGCCACATTGTCCGTAAATCTCTCCACACAGGCTCAATTCTTCGAACAATCCTGTATTTTAGGACAGCTCCAAAGATTTGATACAGCGTGTTCAAACAAGTTATTGGCTTGTAATTCTCTGGGTTGGACAAGTCGGCTTTCTTCGGTAGGAGTATAGTGCGTTCTAACACTAGCCACTGCGGAATAGGCGTCTCCGACTTTATGTATGAGGTAAATATGCGAGCCAGGTGTTGGTTTGTAGAATTAAACTTCTTCCAGCAGAGGTTCTTGATATCATCTGGTCCTGCAGCGAAAAAGTTCTTCGTGCCCGTGATTATTTTTTTCACCTTTTCGGCAATGATTGATGGACATTCCTCCTCCGATGTTACGAGGTTGTCTGTATTCTCCTCCTTGCATCGCATAACACTCCTATTTTGTCAAAAATATGCTGCTTGTTTGGCAGCAGCTTTGATTTGTTCAGTATGTGATTGTAGATCCTCAATTCTTGGGCAAAGTTTCAAACCCTTTTCGTGAACGGTCTACCAGATGTTATTTAGTCAATCACACACTGAACACGGGACGCATATCTTCATGTTCAGATGATGCAATCGTATTTTGGTCTTTCAATCCATCGTTGGTTTTAGCCTTCGATTTGAATCAGCCAAAGCTCTCGCAGTACCATAAACTGAATCATTGATGGTCCAGAGGTCGGTCGCCTCGGAGATATCCTCACGAAGGGAGAGATCCATTTCAGCCAGATCTTGGGGCTTAGGAGGAACCTGGATGTCAATGTTCCTCCTTGTCCTGCAAGCGAGGTCATCTCTCAGAAGGTGCCTGCCTTTCGTGGTTGTTCTTCATGTCGCTTCCTCCTCTTCGTCTGCGGCTTGTTCATACAGCGGTTGAGGGAAGAATTTTCAGCACCCCGAACTCTAGGGAGATCGGCACAGTTTGCCGACCCATTGTCGGGTGCTCTGGGCATTCGATCGTTTTGAACCGCATTAACAACTTCTTGGTGGTTTAGTGGTGTCATTGTTGTGCCCACGAGCAGCTACGGAAAGGGTTGGTCCGTCCGAGTTTCAGCCTGCAGACGAAATCACAATAGGATGGATAGATGGATGTTTCACATTCCTCCATATTGCCTTTACTTCATGATTTAGCTCGCTATGCTTGTGGATCCTGGTTGTACAGGCTGTCTGCAATTCCAGGTTAAGTGAACAAGCAATGTCGATGGTGTAGACTCTTTCCCATTTTCCTTCTCGCATCACGATGTCGTGTCGATTGGCTCGGATATAATGTTACGCCTGGATAGTAACATCCCAATATAAGAAGTAATCTTCATTTTCGAAAATGGGCACTGGAATGTATTTATAGAAAGGCATCCATTCTGTTAAGAATTCTAGGTTTAGGGCAAGTTGTTGATGTATGAAGCCCGCCACATCATTATGTTGGTGCGTATATTCTCTCGAGCCATTACGCGACAACCATCAATAATGTGCTCGAACCACGTCATAATGTAACACGTGATTGCAATAAATTCTCGTACTGACAACTCTGTCCTGAATCGCAGTGATGAATCCTTCCGTTTCTGGAAACAGGACGATCTTTTTCAGCCAAACATTGGATGTCTCACTATCAGCTTCATGTAGATCTAGCGTTTTGAGGTGATCGCCGTAGATAGCTTTTTGCCTCAAGTACATGCTAATTCCTATATGGTTTCTACTCTGATATTCAAGGCCTCCTCTAAGAACACATTCAATGGCAAATAGACGAGATACGCTTTACAGATTGTGTTGGAAAGCGCAACATCTCGCTTGCTTTTAAAATAGTCTCGCACATGTATAACTTGTAAGTTACACAGTTCTTGACATCTGACATCCCCCTTTATGTCGTGGTAGAACTACTCTTTCAATCGCTGAATTACAGTGATGCATTCGGTGTTTCAATCATTTCTATGCGGATGGTTCCTTTCAAGGTCGGTGTTCGACCATTTTATGAGACTATAGGAGTAAGTGAGAATAGGGATTGTATGGGTGTTGATTGCCCTGATATTCTTTGCCGTGTTGAGAGAACTCTTCAGAACCAATCTCGTGTTCGCTCTCTAGCTTTGCGGACCCTTATTCTCCTCTGGTTAAATGCCTTGTGCTGCATTTATCTAGTCCGAACTATATGTGAATATTTTTGGAAAACTGCTTTTTTAACACCGATAACTTGCTGCAGTTTCTGGTCTGAACTAGCGTATTACGTCAGGACGATCATGTATATGTTGTGGGCAAATCCCAGAGTGCGGGCAAACTTAGGATTAACCGGTCGTTCCGCAGATTGCCTGGGCGGTGTCGGGCAATGTACGAAACACTTCTATACTTCGGCCTTTGCCCGAGGCCTCCTTGGTCAATCTGCCGAGTGTCCCTGTCGCTATGGGCAATGTGAGAAATGCCAAAACTATTTTTGATTTTTATGTATTTGACTCGTCCTGATGCGTATTCAGCTTTCTTAACAAGATTGATACAAACTATAAAGTTGTATCCCAGTCAAAATGATACAAACACCATTTCCGATATTGGTGTACTTTCGACTTATGCTGCTACTATAGTATATACCCAGGCGGAAAAATAATATATAATGGAAAGAATGAGGTATATTTTCATTCCTTTTATACAAATAATGTTTAAAATAAATGAAAATTATATATACTAATTAATAATTAAAAATATAATTAATAAATTTCATGTGAACTCTTCACCACATTAAACAAAAAATGTTTTGAATACTATTCCGAAATTTAAACTTCATTATTAAGTTTTTAACACTTATCTTACAATATTAATTCATGTATCAATCATGATAAAATATAAGCATACAAATCATTCAAATTCAAATAAAAAATACCGCGTTGCAGTCTTGAAATTAATTATTGCAGCAGGGATTACAGCCATTACATCTTGAATTAGATTACAATTTTTTTTTCTTACATTTACAAGCATTATTGATACTTTTCTTCGTACAATTACTTCATTAAGGCTTATAAAGTTTTCTTCACTAACAGCAAATTAATTCCGAGAATATAATGATCTAATTATACTGTTCTGAATGCCTACTGTATAAAAACCGTCTTTGTCTAGTAATCCACACTAGGAATAGGTATTTTAACCGAAGGTCCGACTTCGATTTCGTAATACTTTTTGTTAGAGGCTTGCTTTATTTTCTCTGATTGTACTGTTAGCCCTTCCACTGCCCTTTTTTTGTTTGGAGGTATATTGTTCTTCTTGAAACAAAGTGTGCACAGAAGTGCAGATCCAACGCCTTCTTTTCCTGTGTCACTTGTGCCGACACTTCACATAGCATGGACGTTTCTCTGGCACTGGAAACATTTCTGTACATCTGGAGTTTCGTTATCACAAATGTAGCATACTGAGGCGGAAGATCCACAAGAAAAATCGTCAACGTCTTCCTGTTGTCGAACATTTCGCAGCTCTAGATAAATCCAATCATCAACCTTTTGCAATTTAGCTGGTGTTACGTCGTTGTCTTTATCCGGTACCTGCGAGTTGTCTTCGAAATTTTCAAGCTCTGGATAACAAATTTTCTCCAAATCTTCTTCTGTTCGACATAATAGCTTCATTGAATCTGAAATCTGTTGGATACCAATGTGTGCTTTCCTTCCCATAATAAAAATTACATTTTTATAATGAATGACACTTTTTTGCCAGTGCTTAACAGTAACGCATTGCCGAGAACATTACTTTTTTAGTTACGGTAACAGTAACGCGTTAATTTTCAGGTAATATGTTCAATACACCTTTTTTTATATTGTTCACATTTACACGTATTGTATAAAATAAGTTTCCAACTCAGAATAACCAAAAACAATTGTTACAAGCGAATTAATTTTATAATATATTTTTCAATATTATTATATTTCCTTTAACTATGTTGATCGTAATTTATATATAAACTATATATTTAAATTCAATTTCTTTACATTCTTGGAGGTCGAAAAAGTCTACTCAATTTTTTACGAATTTTAATC
>CAKNWT010093644.1:0-18991 GCA_932066315.1 Andricus coriarius | reverse complement strand
AATAAGTATTATCTACTGAGAGAGTAGGATAGTCTATATATTTGAATATTTTCTCAAATTCTACAACATAAACCGAAACTTAAAAATGTTAAAGTGTTTACGGGGGACTTGGCTTTAATCTTCAGCCCTGAGAATGCTGACGTCCCTAGTGAGTCTCATTTTACCTAACTGCTGTGTAATTCCTCTCCTAATGAAAGTGAGAATCTCTTAAAAAATTCTGCAATCTATACTTTCTTTTAAGTGAATAGTTAATATCACACAAAAGTAAACTTTATATAATTCATTTGATAAAAATTTACAATCCTTTGCGTTATTTTATAATTTACTGATATGAAAATAATACAATTCTTATATGAATTATTACATATCAGAATTTTCACTTTTGGAATTGAGATTTTACATAACTATTTTGTATTATTTATAGTTCTGTTTTGTATTAAATCTCAAAATAATTGTAAACTTTATCTAAATGCAGTATTGTCCTCCATTTACCTAACTAATTGGGTAAATTTTAATGAACAAATTTTCTCCGTGTACTTAATTCTTATGTGAAAATTTCTAATAACGAAGTGTCTATTCGTACGGCCGGTCGGACAGTATATAGTGGTATAATTGGTGAAAATATTGCCCCCTCCCCCATGAACCCCTTTCCAGCTCCCCAAATCCTTTTGCAAGATTATGTAGGGCCAGCCGTACGAATAACCTCGACCTTCTGATACAGCAAATATTATTCTCAACTGAATAATCACTACATGATAAGAAATAAGCCTTCTTCATATAGAATTACTTTTCACCTGTGCAATGATAATTACATATTTATTTTCCGTTCCAAATTGTACAAATTGAAAATCCTTTTCTATAGAATAGTATATTGTGTGAAAAGTGCAGCAAGTATACAGATCCAGACGTGTGTGAAGTTTGTAGCAAGAGCCAGCGGCGAGCCCATGGAGAACTGACATAAAAGAGATGAAAATCCTGTACATCGAATTTACAAAAATCTATAATTTTTCTGCACGAAGTACGCACACATTGAAAGTGTACGAACGCTTCTCAAGTGATGAAGTGAGTTTCGCATTGAGGCTCCTAAATAAAAATATCCGCCATCCATTCTTCGTTTTAACTTTTGACAGTTTCACGTTATAAGGGTAATTATATTAGGTTTTTTTTTTAATTTTGAATTATGTTTACTCGCCTCAAAGCGAAACTTACGTCATCACTCGGAAAGTGTTCGTACTCTTTCAAAGTACTTCACGCAGAAAAATGCTCATTTACAAAAACGCCACTTTGATCTCCTTATATCTATCCTTCATAGACGAGTCGAAGGCAAGTTGTAGGCGAGTTGAAAGCGAGCCGAAAACGACCCGACGGCTCGCGCTGCAAACTTCACTAAAGTATAACTGCCTACATTCAGCAACTCTTACACACGATATTTTTTTTGATTTTATTATTTATTATTTTAGAGTTTTATGTATTAAGTCACATTCACAGGCCGGCAATTTGGAGACTTCCGTTCGTTTTCCAGCAGCGAAAAAGAGGATCTTTTTCACCGAATGTTTATTACAATTTTAGAAATTAACTTTAGAAATTCTTGCTAATTAATTAATTAATTCTTGTTATTATAACAATTAGGTTGAATTTCACACAAAATATTTCGACGCCTCCATTCAATATGAGTCTATGTGCTGACAGCGCCGTGTATGAGACTATGCGCTGTGTATAAGCATAGGGAATAGTCTCATACAGGGCGCTGTCAGCACATAGACTTATATTGAATGGAGGCGTCGATTTATATTCCTAGAATATATCTGCATTCATTCTGAAGCCCAAAGAGTCAATTAAAAGTCTTTTCTTCAGCTATAAAAAATAATATGCTGAAACGACCGTTTTTACGCTGTATTGGTTTTAATAATAAATTCCACATTGATTAAAAATTGTAGCTTATAGTGGATTATAAACAGTAAATTCCTGATCCAGTAGCGGTCAAAGGTAAAGTTTTTTGATTATTTGATGAAGAACACTATGATTCTAGTGCACGTACAGGATCCAGTGGTCCCAACGAAGGCTCGGGGTAGTATTGCACATGCATGAAGAGGAGTATCTCATTGGTAGAGAGAAGAGAATAATTAGCTATTCTCTTGAATCTCTATTCTTCACCAATGAAAAAACTCTGTTTGACGCAAGCGCAGTAGTGCACCGGGCCATCGTTGAAAGCACTGACAGCATCACCTAAAAGTTTCAGTGTATTTGCAAAATATAGTCATTACTGCTCGTCCACATGCTTGCGATCGCGGGGACAGCAGCAGATCTTCTACTGCAATATCAGAATCTTCTGCCGCAGATAAGTTAAAATCACAGACACGATTATAATTAAGACAGTGCCTACATGTACCGAAATTTCTTTACGAATAAACGAACTGTTTTGGTACGAATACTGGGACCTGAAAAAAACAAACTATTTATACTGAAATTTCGGTGCACGTTTTTCCATTTTGTAAGCAAAAAACTTCCTTCTCAGTCCAGACTTCGTGAAAGAAAGAGAGTACAAAGAATTCCTTCCCACCGAACATGTAAACTTGAACGTTCATTTATTGTGAGAGGTCGTCTTTGGAACAAATTACCGTCGAGTTTAAGAAATGCTCCATCACGATATCACTTTAAGTATTACCTTTTTGCACATCTATATCATATCAGTAATTCCACTTTAGAAATAATCCATTGGTAGGACATAATTTAAGTCCAGATTAAAATATATTCTGTAAAATCCGACTTGCTATACTACTTTTTCATTAATTATTATTTATTTAATCACAATCATATTATTTTGATAGATTATTGCCTTAACTGCTTGTTTCTTCTTCAATACGACCTCTACGTTTCTAGACTACCAGCTTTATATTTTATTTTATTTATCCTTTACAACTTTTTACTAATTCCACCATACATTTAACATTCATCGAATAGTTCTTGTAATTATATATGTTATTATGTATATACTCTCTTCTTCAGAGGGCTGATTAAAAACATATATTTTTAGTTTTTACACCAATTGATAGTTTTTTAAATTTTCTCTTCGATAATATAAAAATATTATTCTTATATTTGAAAAATTCGAATTGTCATTAAACTGCAAAGTAAGACCCTCTTATGGAGTTCCTGTGCTGGGCCTTTTTTTCAATCGCCCCTCCTGTAAAGTGAAGTCACCGCGCAAAAAAAAAGAATTAACACCGGCTATTTTTCAGCTCTTTGTCCAGAACGAAATGCCAAATTTGCATCAACCTACTCTAGAATAACGAATTGTACAGCCGTACTTATCAGTGCACTAATTTTAAGATACAAAAAGAAAATTGATTCTGGAAATACAGTATTCCGCAAAAATTGATTAAACCGAGAACATATGGCAGTTTTTACAGTTTTCACTTTTCACCTACAGTTTAATAATGCCAATTTACTCAATCTTTAATAGAAAAAGGGGGACTTTAAAGAAGTGAACGTCAATGTTAACTCAACGTTGAGTTAAACAGATGGTGCAAAGAAATATATGAAATATAGATTGAGAAAAATATTTCAGGATGCTGAAATTTGTTTACTGCTTGGCTTACTGTGACTGGCATGTAATTTAAAGAGCACCATATACTACGAATTATCTAAGCGACACTTAACTTGGTACGTGATGAAATAAAAATGACCACTGAAAAGAGTGAAAATTTAATAGCGTTGCTGCTTACGAGTCCGTCAACCACATCACAAATTAATGAAGCAGTCACCGGACTCGAGTTTCAGGGGTTCCTTTGCTTTATTTTCGCAAAACCCCACAATTATTTCTGTATACCGGAAAATATATTTTTGCGCAATTATGTCCAATTATGTCAATCGCTTATGTATGCATACCTCTATAATATATATTTATAATAAACTTACCAAGCTCAAGAAAGTTTTTCATTGAATCTGTATACGATATTTTGAAATTATGTGATTAGTCTCTGTAAAACTTTACATAACTTTATAGGCTTTTTATTTTGGATCATACTTTTTGAAGGAAGTATATAATATATTTATGAAACTTTTACATTTATTTTTCCCGATGTTTTTTTTGTCTGATAAAAATGAATATTTGTATTCAATTTATTTTTCAAACCTCGAAGGCTTTTGACAATTAAATAGGACATGCAATGCAACGCCTCGTCGTTTTGCATGCCTATACATTCGTGTGCAGGTGGCTGATCATTCTGACTGTAACTACTGCGAATGCCAGAATGTCATTTTAAAATAAGCATTCATTCAAGCATAAAGAAAACGATTTATCAAATAGTGTAAACACTTCACTCGTGTATTGCCAACTCACTGGTATTTACTATGTACTATATTATCACGATCAGATTCAAATCAATAAAAACCAAATGACTTCAACCAATAATTAAACTTGTTACTTTTTCAATGAACCGGCGGAAATTCAAACCCGTTTGCTTCCAGGCCAACTTTCAACTTAATCTAAACACAGATTTCTTACTTAACATCTAGTTTCATAAAACATGTTATCAAATAGAAATTAATTGTAAATTTGATTGATCTTAATAAATTAATTTTTGATGATAAATCCTGAGATTTACGAGTAAAATACGAGGTAAAATATAAATATTTGAGCATGCCTGATCTTGAAATGGAGATATAAGTAATACAGTCTTTGGAAGTATCATAAAATTAAGAGGCCTGTGTTTACGAGGGTTGAAATCTTTACAAATGACTTTTTTCGTGTTTGGAGTCATATCATGTATAACGTTTACTTTGCTTCGTCGTTCCTCGCAACAAGTTGACCATTTGGTAGGAGGGTTCGTCGAAATCCTTATATGAAACTATGTTCAACGTGTTTGGTAGGAGGTGCAAAAGTGATCATCGCCTTGGCAGGTGCGAAACAGATGGCAAATATAATAATACGTACGTACCCTTGCGAGCCAACACCTTGCCCTATTTTCACCAAACATCATGCCAATATAGCCAATAAGTAATAATCAAGAATGAAAATTCACGCTGAGCAGCATTGTATTAAATTAAAAGGGCCTTTATTATCTTCAGAGTTATCATCGCTACTGTGCAGTGTGCACGCCTTATTAAGACTGATTTACTGTTTGTTTGAGGGTACATTTCTTTATATACTTAAGCCAAACGTCATGGCATTGGGTGCATACTCCTTCAAATTAAATTAAAAAAATACAAGAAAAATAGATTTGTTTTATTTGATAGAATTGGAATATATATTTTATAAATAAATTAATGCGTTACTCTTTTTTATCATATTGTTCTTTATATTTTTTGCTGTACTTAAAAAATGGAAGCACCAAAATTTCTTATAGATTAATTTTTAAAATATCTATATTTTCCGAATTATCAAGATATTTTCAAGAAGATCAAGATGAAGAAGATTGTATCTTAATCATTAGGAAAATGTCGATCTTTGAAAAATGAATCTATAGAAAAGGGTGATTGCTTGTTTGAAGTAGTAAAAAGAAGAAAAAACGCTCGGTTTAATACACTTAAAACAGTGTCTAGGCACACTAAAGTCAAAGTAAATTCAATTTGAATGAAAATCAATTAAATTATTTTGAAAGCAAAGTCAACAGGCATTCAACTCAATGCAATTTTACCAAAATTAAAGTTTACTTAGAATTTTAAGTGAATTAAGCGAATTCAATTAAATCCAGATTAATTTAAGTGAAATTCCATTCAACTTTAAATGAATATAATTATGTAAAGGAAGAATTCCACTTAATTAATATTTTCGTTAATTTCAAGTTATAATTTAGGATGAATTCCAATGACTTTTAAATTGTACTAAATTCAAGGTATTAGAAATTAATTAAAAATAATTTCAGTGAACTTAAGGGAATTGGAGCGAATTCAAGTCAATTTGAGGTCACTCAAGTGCATTCAAGAAAATTCAATTTAATTCAACGGTTTTTAAGTGCATTCAACCTGATTCTACTGAATCGTAGGAAATCCAAGGAAATTCAAAAGAATATTAAAGAAAATACAGCTGAATTAAAGGAATTCAAAATAATTCAAGGGAACTGAAGAAAATTGTTTAGGTAAACTCTATTCAGCCGAAAGGAAAATGAGGAAATTGTAGTGAATCCAGCTGAATCCGAAGCAATCAAAGGGAATTCAACGTATTCAAAGTTAATTTCAGTCAGTTAGAGGGATTTCAAGTGAATTTTACTGAATCTGATGCTATTGAAGAGATCTCAACGGAAGTCAATGAAATTCAAATGTAAGTTCTATTTTAACATTAAGTATATTCTACTGAATTCAAGTAAATTTGAGGGAATTGAAGTGACTGCTACTAAATCCGAAGGAATTCTACGGAAATGGGAAAGAATACAAGAGGATTCTACTGAATCCGGAAGGCAATCAGGTGAACCAATTAATCGTTTGACAAATTCCAAACAATCAAAAAGGGTTAAATCAGTCAAAGATTAGTCGATCGAATTCAGTTGAAACAGCTAAAATAAATAAATGATCAAAACAAATAATGAGTTAAAGATTTAATCACCTCTTTTAGCTGAAATCATTCGAGTAACCATTGATTATTTAACCGCTTTTGTTTATTTGGAATTTGTTAAAAGATTAAGTGGTTGAAGCTCACAGCACTAATTTCAAGTAAATTTTACTGAATCCGGAGGGAATTCAAGTGCATTTTACTTAATTTGACGAAATTCAATGGGATTCAAGTGAATTCTTCTGAATATGCGAGAGCTTGCAGAAATTTCAGTAAATTTTACTGAATTCAGGGGAAATCGAAGGAATGAAAATGAGTTTCATTTATAATATTTAGAAGTAACGTGAATCTTACTAAATTAAATGGAATTCAAAATTAACTCTACCAAAGCAAAAAAGAATCCAAAGATATTTCAACTGAGTTGAAGCTAATTTCACTGAATAAATAAGAAAGCACAACTAAATATGAAGGGATACCGCTGACCAAAGAGATTATTATAAGTTACTTCAATACATACAAGGCTTAATAAGATACGATACAATACTAAATTAAGAGAATTCAAGGAAGTTGCACGCTGAAGTTAAAGGAATTAAAACAAATTCAAGTGAATTAAATTTAATCGTATTTCAAAATAAGTTAAGCTGCTTTATAAATGAGCTCAAGTATATTAAGGTTTAGGGGAGGGTGGGGCATTGTCGTCAATTGGGTAAAGTCGTCACCCGCCAGTTTTGAGGAAACTCTGAACCATATGAACGTGATTCTGTTAGTGTAATTCGGCCCTAATATGATAACATTACCGACGAAGTTTGGTTACATTCTTGCTTACATAGCGTTTTACATCGCGTGACAAGTGTTTTCAGCAGTGAAAAGTAATTTTCGACGCTCGAAGAATTTTTGGTCTACGGTCAATATTTCAGCGCGGAGTATTATCAAGATATGTAGGTTTTATTCAGAAAAGTTCGCCAAACCTAACTATGGCACTCATTTTATTTTTCTTCCCCGAATCGCATTATATTTTCCAGTTTGTATTGAAAAATATCGCGGGGAGCATTGTCGTCACTGTGCATGTGGGGCAAAGTCGGGGACCGGACAAGTATTACGTAAGGATAATTTCAACTATTCTTGACCCCCCCCCTCCTTTTTTTAAGTATATTTGTGCATTACGAATATACAACAATAAGCATATCTATTTAGACCCCCCCCCTCCCTCTCAAAATGCTCAAAATACCTCGAGATATCGGTAGAGCGACGACTTTGCCCCGCGATTTTTCAACTTTCCGATTTTCGATCACTTCAGTTTTTCTTTTTTACAAATGCACGTGTCATTGTTAACCAAAATGATCTGAACAAAGACATTCTGAATTTTGAAGAAAAAAAACGTAGAACCCGCTAGTATTAAGTCAAATTAGAATTAATATGAATCTTAAATATGAAAAAAGAAGAATAAACACAAGTATAAATATAAGATTAAACAAAATTATATAAGATTTGGGATATTCTATTCCTTTTTATTGCAAAAATATTTATTGAAAAATTATTCTTATCACTTTCATTGTTCATTAAATCTGCAAGGAGTCTTTTACTGATTTCATCATTAATTATTATTAACAGACATGTATCGTTAAACTTAAATATTTTCTTTTTTGACAACACTAGAATCTAATCATATGAGTATACATTGCTTTTGGGTAGGGGAGACCACCCTATAGTAGATAATGAACCTACAGTAGATAATTGTTAATTAAAAGCACAAACATACCTGAAATAATTAATTTTAATTTATTAAAACATATAGAGGCCTGCGTATTAATTTAATTAAATTCATTGTTTTACATATATTAGTATTTTAAATTAATGATTATCTACTGTAGGATCATTATCTATTGTAGCGTGGTCTCCCCTACTTTATTCTGAGTTGAATTAACAAAAATGCTATTTCTCATTACCTCCAACTGCGCATATTAATACCAACATCCGCATCTATCCATCAATTAATTTCTTATATTATCTGTAATTCCCTAACATAGTGACTATTTTACTCTCATGCAGTAAGCTATCTGCCTACTCATTTTTCACAAAGTAGTTATCTGTACACTTATGGACACTTGAAGCTGGATACTCATCACTTAGGTATCATTATAACAAACTAATGTCTTGAATGTAATGTCAAAAAGTCATCTTCGTCAGAGTTAATCAAACGTTTCGAACGTGATGTTAATTTGTTACACAACTGTATGTGCTTGTAATTTAATCTGCAATTCGTATCAATTTTAATTCCTTTAAGGAAACGAATGAAATCTATATAACAACTTAAGTCACGTAAAACGGACATGTTTTCATTCTTCCACAACTGTGACAACTAATAATTGAGTAGACAAGCGTTGCAAAGATTGCTCGTTGTCACGACGCGCTGCCCACTCATACACATAGTCGTAACATTTTCTCTTGTATAATTAATAGTTTTATGGAATGTCATATTCGTGCAAACAAATTTTTCAAGCGGAAAATCTATAAAACGTAATAAAATGATTAGTGTTTTTTTAAATTAAAAATTGACTTATGATTCTTCTTATGATGTATACATATATGCTACATCATCCTAGAATAGGGACAAGAATTGATTGCATTATAATGCTTGAGAGCGACAAAAACATATTCGGCGTTTTTCCATCTGACTTGAATAACGTGATTTAGCACAATCAATATACAAATAGTAATTCACTTCGACCCTTTCGTCCACTCCATTCAAGCCGTTAACGTCCTCTTTCATTAATATACATTCCTGAAGTTTTTGTCAATGTTAGGAAAAAAAACCTCAAAGTCATTTTCAATATAAAGTTTGCATCAAAAAATTGTATTCAATGTTATTCATCAATTTCATTAATTCACAAACAATAATTTGATTGAAAAGTAATTTGAATAAGTTCAGAAACTAATAGTCTCGTTGCCAATATACCAAAATTAATATTATAACCATCCTTTGATTTGTGAAAGCTAATTTCCCATTAGTTTTATCTCGCATTCGCTATCAATTTATCTTTTTTTTCAATTGTACCGCATTTATTATCTTATCTATCAATATTAAATTTTGCTTCCATTTCATTTCTAATTTATCCCGGACTAAATTAACGATCTCTTTCTTAATGTATCAAGGAAACATCTTAACACTCCCAAATTTGATACTTGAATACTTTATTAATATAATTTTCCCCATCAGTTTGATTCATCATCATTATCTATTTTAACTTAAAGACACATATAGTTTGTTTCGCAATGAGCCTAACAAATATTCTAATAGCAATTGTTTCTCACCTATATGGTACCTGTCCTGCATTTTATTACATATTCTTTAAAATTTAATTTAATATTCTTCAAAAAAACTTGATGGAACAGTTGGCCTCCATCAATTTGGATCCGTATCCTTAAAAATCCTGCAAAATTAGTCCGCTCCTCCATTTTTGATAGAGGGTTCCTAAATAATTGGACCCTCACTCTTTTATAAATGTTCTTCACATCAAATCCAATTCAACCCTCACTAAATTAAAACCCTTTTTAGTTCTTGCCAATCAAAACTATAGCCTGATAGAAATTATCCCTAATCCCTAGATGGCCGAATGAAGAAACTGACTATCTATGTTTTACCGTAAGGGTCACTTTCGCGCTGCGGCGCACAGGTAAACAGGCTTTATGGATAAACGTAGATAGTGAGTTTCTTCATTCGGACGGCAGTATTACAATAGCAATTTAAACCAGACCACTTAAAACCTCGATTCCTATTAAAGCTATAAAATGGTCTCCCACTTTTTATATACCTACAATTCCTTATCAATTTCATTTATTATCCTTTAACAATCCGCTTTAATTACGAACACTGATTTCATTTAAGAATCTACGACTTTGGTCCAAGATTTTCCAACAATTTCAGTTCACACCAAATAACAAATCTTCTATCAAATCGTTAAGAACACTGTTCACTGATGAACAAAAACTAGAAACAAAACTTACACACGCTACCAAGGAAAAAATGAAACCAACCTTAATAAAACAGTCGTTAAAGGAAAGATTGTGTCGCAGAGAATTTTGCCATCTGCGAGTGTCCTTCCGATAATAGGGGAATCGGTCCGCAATGAACTTGTAAATCTCAGCCAGCGGCAGCATCTTATCCCTTGAGGACCATATTGCCATCGCCGTCAGCGAGATGTAGGAATAAGGGGGCTTTTGATCGCCGTAAGTATCACGCGACGGTCGTGGCATCATTGGTTTCTGATCCCTCCTTGTTTTAGTTCTATCACATCATTCAATAAAACATCCTTCAGGACAAAACATCCAAAAACGGAAGTCTTCAAATTAGATGCCCATCATTGGTCATCTGCATCTTTAAACATTTAATAGGTAGCCATGCAACCAATTATAAATCCTTCATGAATACCACACTGGGTTTTGTGAGGAATTTTTTCTAGAAGTACTTCTTCCTCTATGCACTTCCAACTCTTAGAATCAGTTTTTTCTTGCTGATACTTCAATAAATATTACATCCAAAGTTTAAGGAGAATTGTTCCAAAAGTTAATGAATGGTCATTTTTACAATAGTGATTGCTGATGTCTCAAACATTTAGTTTCCTCTATCACAAGATGCGACGGATGTCTATTAGCCTATAAAATACTTTCGTCTAGAGAATGAATTTCCACATTTTTCTCTAAGACAAACCAGGAGATGATCTAATAACACTAATGACTGATCACTGATATCTTTGATGACAATTTCCTGATGAGGATCTACTGAGGATACTGGATTTCAGAATCATGTCTCCATTGTCCTCTTGACGAACTCGACACCTTCAGAACAAACTTAATCACCTCCACTGACGCCCAAAACTTATTCCTCTTATTCCGAACACTTTCCTATCAAAAGTTTTAGTCCTCTAGTCACTAATAAAGGAAAAACAAGATCCACACCTATCCTCTTAGGGCGTAACAAAACTTGAAAGTCCTGAGAGTTAAGGATCACTTTAAAGCACGTGTCACAATCACTACCGACGTTGATTGGCCGATCATCGAGTGTGGTGACTCGAATGACAACGAGAAAGATGGACCATACGGCGTAGAGGATGAAAAACAAGCATCCGCGGTCGGAGCTTCTCGGTTACTGCGGCCAAAGGGTCCCCACACCCCCACGGTTGACTTTCGCCCCACCAGAGGCAAGGCCAGAAACGATTGGTTGCAGGAGAATTATGCTTGAGCAGGGATCTTGTTTCGAGGTAACTTCTCTGGCCAATGGGGCTAATGGGAAGGTCCAAATGATAATCAAGGGGTCGAATGAAGAGAAAAGGTAAGAACCGTGACCCTCGCCACGTGGAGTTGGAGGAAGGGTTTGGGAATTGCGGTGGGGGTGGGGCTTGTGAAAGTCCGCCCAGGGTGACGTTCCTGCTCCTTGAACATATAGTAAGTTAGAACGCGCCCATACAGTTTGACGGTGGGTTTATTGTGAAGTTAAACTAAGCTTCCAATCACCGGAACGTAACTAATGCAAATTCTTGATTGCTGACAAGAAGGCAACGAGAAAAGTGTAGTCTACTGGAGTTAATGGATATCAGCCTGTATGTGCCAGGAAAGTCCTGATTTATGAGTCTGATTAATTTCGTTGAGATGTCCTTGTCTGATGAGTTGTTTTTCCGTTTCAGAAAATGTTTTTTGTATTGACAGAGGAGGTTTTGAAATTTAATTAATGATGGTTCAGTTTATATGGGAGGGACGAGGAGTTACCGAGTCTTGTATATTACACGTCTTTATTTAAAACGTTTTGCTCTTCCTGAAATCCTTTCTCTTTCAAATGGATCCTGTATAACTCTTGCAATGAATTATAACAATAATATTTTATTGCTTGTAGTATCCCCTAGAAACCTCGTTGTAAAGAAAATAAATATGTTTCTAAAACTTAATCTCTAGTAATTTCTTATAAGATTTTGCTAATGTCTTTTATCGTCTCTTACCATCAACATTTGGATCTCATGTAAACGCTCTTTTTGTACAGAATAATTTTTGTATTGCCTGGAATCTCACTTATAATCTTGTAGCTTCTTCAAATTACATAGCATAATAAAGGGATTCCAAAGTTCAATGTACAATTAACTTTATAAATTCCTTTCGATATCTCTGCTATTGTTTTGGTATCCATACAAACTTCATGTAAATCCCAAAATACACTCTTATAGTTGCTTAACATCTCAGAACTTCATTTTTAACTCTACAAACAGAAATAACAGGCATGTCAAAGTTTTCCTGTCATTTTTTCACGATGGCAGGAAAATTAAAAAAAAAAAGTGAAACGAAAAAAATTATAGGTATTTTTTCCTGTTATTCCTTTTCATACAAAGGATATACTTTTGAAATAATAAACATAATTAAAATTGACTTTTGTAATCCCTAGCACTTGAACATTTCTGACATTCTCATTCATCTCTGCGGTATTCCTTTTCACATACCGTGTAGAAGTGTTCGCACCAAAATCCAACGTGTTTTACATATAATTTACAAATAGTGATACACAACTATCAAATGCATAATGTATCAAAGGGCAAGGTACGCAGTATATACGTTTATTGCTTTTATATAAATAGAAACTCCTTCCGTAAATAATCCACACTTGATAATTTGCGGGTTCAACTAAGCAGTCAAAAATATCATAGAAAAAATGTCTTTACTTTTATTACAGCTTATAATTTTGTCACATAAATTAAGCCTATACTTTTTGCTTTAAATTAGATTCAAGCACACCAGAGTTTAGTCTCGTTTTTCTTGCACAACACACAGAATTTCATCTAGGACTAAATACTCGTGATTATGATATATATTAATGGTAAATGCAAAAAAATCTCATTAATCTTAGAAAATTTAGTGAAGTATGTATTTTTCTTAACTTATAGCATTAATATGTCTTGTAAAGGTTATAAAATACTTAAGCCAGATACCGACGGCTGTAGCTGGGTGGTGATTCTCGACTCATCGAGATCTCGAACGTTAGTCACTGATGGGCGCAGTTAGCGCTCGGATGGGTGACCGTTATTTATGCTCGTTTAGTCGAGTTATATCCAAACTGGTTTGTCATTATCAGGCTATGTTCAGGAGTTTTTTGCAGTTTTTCACTTCTCTGACCAAATGTTCAAGCGAATGCGAGTATTTCTAATAAAAATTTGGCTAAGAGACGACAGGGGTCTTTAAAAATTGAAAACCCTTCAGAACTGAGTACCCTTAGGCATTCTTGGTGGCTAATTATAAGAGTTTTGTATAATTGGGTATTTGAGAGGTATATACGAGGGTCATCCAAAAGTGAGTTTCCCTATTTTCTCATACGATAACTAAAAGAGGTAGGAAGCTGCGGAAGGTCTCAAGATTTTCGTTTGAATCTAGTGGTAACACTTTAAAAATTTCAGATCTCCAGGTTACATTATTTGTAACCTATTCATTTGTGAACATGGCTATACCTACCTTGAGCTCGGGTCCGATTGTGATTTTCGCCACTTCCACGCCATTTGAACACTCATGACACTTTCACAATAAGCAGCAGTAATTTTTCGATTAATTTCACCGACGGTTACACCTTCCAACGTCAGGAATTTGATCACAAAACGCACTTCACAATCGGACCCGAGCTCAAAGGTTCACAAATGCGTAGGTTACAAACAATGCAACCTGGAGACCTGCAATTTTTACTCTATTTCCACTAGATCCAAACAAAAATCTTGAGACCGTCCGCAGATTCCTACCTCCTTCAGTTCTCTTATGAGAAAATAGGCGAAACTTACTTTTGGGATATATTGACATATTAAATGCTATATGGAACGGTATTCAATTGATACAAAAATCTGTATCAATATAAGTTATTAAAACACAACAGACTGTTACATTTATTGAATCATTTTGTACTGCAGAGCAAATCGATACCTTCCCGTGTGGAAAAATTTCGTGGCGCTGCACTGTTTCTGTCTAGTCGGCCTTGAGTCGAGACTGGCGCGCCACAGGCTGACTGTCCAGTGGCTAGACTGGGATGTAACGCTCGGATCGACTAGTTTCTAGACAGATCATCTATTTTGATAAAAAATAATTAATAATTGAATAATATAATTATTTTTTATTACATAAAGGTCTAATTTATAGATTTTGCAGTTAGTTAAAAATATAAAAAAAGTTTTTGTACACAAAAAAATAAAAAAATAAGTTTACGCAAATCTTGTACATACGCCGGGTATAGAACTTTTGATGTAACTTCATATTGTAATGCTGTAACTTTATCCCGTCGCCTTAACACACTCAGCTATCTAAAAGTTAAAAATTTGTTCGCTTTTTGTCGAATATGGATTTCAATTAATTACATCGAAATATTTGTTTCAATAAAACATGAAAAATTTTTTAACATTAAAAGTAGTTGATGTATGAATAAATCACGGAAACTACACGCGGAGAAAAATGGATATTAAGATTCAAAATCTGGATTTTTAACTATAGGATAACGATCTAGATATTAAGCTGGAATATTTTGATAATGAAATTCATTATCCAGGTATTAAAATCTCTAAATATAAAAATATTGAGATATTAAAATTTACTATCTCGATATTAAATTTTAATATCAAGATAATACACCTAAATATCTAGATCATTGTCCTATAGTTAAAAAGCCAGATATTGATTTTTAATATCTATTTTTCTATCCGTGTAATAAAATTTTGCATGAATATACTTGCGATTAGGCTAAGAAATAATTATTGTTTATTATTTTAAATAATTAATACGTTAGGCACAATTATCATGTACGCAATCAATAAATAATCATAATAAATGAAATGAATGATCATTTATGTTAAAATTTGATTTTCTGGAATATTATAAATATAATACATAGCATTAAATGTTTTCAAACATTATTCAAAAATGATAGTTGTTAAGAACATAGTTCGAACTATGTTACGATCGTATGATAAAATTTTAATCACCTCCAATAATTATTGTTTATTATCTCAAATATGTCTATATGTCTATTCAAACATTATTATTTTCTGAATTCACTTCTGTAATTTGTGTTTATAAATCCAAACCGTGATTCTGTCTAGAAACTATCTAAAATCTGGACAGTCTTCATTATTTTCAAATTCATAACGAACTCCTAGATAGCGCCAAGCCTGGGACTAGACAGCAGAAAGGTTTGAATCAAACACGTAGCAAGACTAGACAGCGCCAGTGTAGCGCCAGGCTAGTATTGCGTGAATAGACAGGCTTGAAAAAAAACTGTATTGGCTTTAGCATGATACAAGACTGCCACGAAATTTTGTCACACGGGTTATCCATAATGTCAGTGTGTCATGCCAAGAAACCCCATGTAGAAATTGCGATCGGTATTTGGAAGGGCCCCGGCTAGTTTTCCCTATTTCTGATCGGGCGCTGATCGGGAAAAAAAGAGAGGGTCAGACTAGTTCTGTAACGCTGTTTTAGCCAGGCTCTACCTAGAACTTCTAACAAGGTCCTTAAGCGAATACCCTTCAATCGCCCGTCTAGACCCTCTCTGTTTTCCGGTACGTTCATCATTCAGCTATGATATAAATATATGTGACAAACGATTTTTCAAAAAAAAAAATGAATAAGAATATTTAAATACACACCAATTTTAGATCAATGATTTCAGAGGTTTATATTTCGTTAATTAAAACCCGTTGTTGCATATATTTATATCTCACAACATCTGAATACATATTGAACATTTGCACTCTACTATGACAAATGATTATTTTCATTAGTTTGCACTGGGTTACACATACACAGCACAAACTTAACTGTTTTCCTTATATTTCACGTATTAAAAACAATTTTATCTTTATTTTAAACAAAGCAAAGTTATTATGAAAGTTGAAAAAATAAATTGCCAAATTTTTTTTGGTTATATTCACAAACCTTTTCAGTACATATAATAAATATAATTTATTAAAACTACTACTTGGACCCTATTTAATAAAAATTTAGGTGGTGTTATTTTCATTAAAAACACGTGTTTATAAGTGTTGAACACTCAGATGCTTAGGATGAAAATAAAATTCAGTTTGCTGTCACATGTTGTTGGGGCAGCCATTCGCCTGTTTACTAAAGCATAATTTAGTGCATACAAACTTCTAAAGATGGCACTGCATCGTATAGACTGCAGCGCCATCTTCAGAAAATTTATCTGGGGTATGCTGACTAAGGCCCGACCAGTGCCTGACTAGAATTTGTTGGTTCTTTTATCTAAATCAGGAACCAACTACAGCCTGACTCAAATACAAGATTAGGGTCTAACTAGACGCACAGAGTTTTACTGGTCATAAGGAATAAAAAATCTAAGCAGTGCCTTAAAGGGTCCTGACTAGAACTTACTAGTCCAGTTGTTCTAGTGAGATTCTGACTACTGCCCTAATTGAAATGGGGACAAATGGGGCGGTTTCTACATGGCCCGTATGATTATTTCAATAGAAGCAATCGCGTATTAAAATAATTATACGATTTTTCTTCTGAATTTAAATAAAATATTGTAGAAATAACACAGGTAATATTTATAAAGTGAAGAAACGGATGAGATGTTAAATCCTTCGTAAAATTAATGACTGGGAATGTATATAATAATACATTCATTACATATTATTATTATATGTTTACTATTATATTATTATATATCATTATATATTATTATATATTATTATATATTGCATATTAGTAATACATAATAATAATCAGGTAATATCATTGTAAAAGAAAGAGTTCTGTCATAACAGAACTCTTCTTTCTACATTACATTTTTTGGTATGAATGAAATTTCAACTAAAAAAGAATGTGATGATCAAAATGTTCTCCATATAATAAGTTGAAATTCTTATGCGTAATCTTGTGGTCATCAAAGGTGGAATATAAAGTAGATTGCGAGTGTATGTTATGCACTTATAGAAAATTTGGTACCTTATCGTGAGCTCATATAATGGAAATCGCATATCGTGTGCATCAGGAATCGATTGACTCTGCAGATAGATCGGATCTCGATTTCGATCAACTGGATATATCGTTTTTCGCGTCTTGTTAGTTGTTTTCAGTGACATGGTCGGCATTTCAGCAGCATGAGCGTTCCTTTTCCGAAAGATAGGCGTACGCATCCGCGAGCTCCACCTACTTACGGCTCGCAACTCTTTGGAAAGGAACAGAAACTATATCCCTGATGCAGAAAACTCCCCTCCATACTTGAAGTAGATAACGAGCCCCACTGCACACTGCATATCATTTTATGCGCTCGTCTGTATACGCCTTTTTCAGTCGTGAACAGTTTCACGCGTGCGATTTGTACTCTGCTTGCAAACAAACGAGGTGTGTTTGGGAAAACATTTTAAAGGGTAATGAACAAAATTTCTGTATTGCATTTGCATTTATGGTATACTTTCCAAAATTTATATTGGACGCCCTAGCGAAAGTTTCGGATAAGGATTCATCTCGAACCAATCTGAACTATTCTGAATCATTCCGAAATCTACGTTTTCGATCCAGTCCTTCCCGAGTCAAAGTTTTAAATATCGTTTTGATTTCCTTATACTCTACATAACTAGTATTCGATAGTGTAGAGAAACTGAGGCGAGATTTTAACTCCAAAATCAAAGTTAAAAGTTTCGTTTCAATTTCCTTATGCTCTCCATATCTCATAATAAAGATTCAAGAGAAATTGAGGGTAGGGTATCGATTTCCAGAACTCGAATTTGACAGAATGAAATTTTGTCAGAAGAACGCTAACTTCAGAGCGTGTAACTGCGGTCAGACAATTTATAAATACAAGAGCGGTGTTTTTTATGAAATAGAGCGAAGGTCGGTAAAGGAAGGTGGTTTCTTTAGATAATGAAGCAATAGATGGAGATACGCGTATATTATTACTGAGGATGACAAATGAAACACCCAAAGAGAACTTTGTTTCAAATATTTATTTAAGTACTGGATACAATTGAATAATAAAAATATATTGTTTATATGATTTTTAAATTGTTGTTTGCCGCAAGTTGTGTTTCTGGAGGTTAAAAATACATCTTCCTCGAGGAAGTTTGGTTAAAAATTTAAATCTAAGATACCCGGATGCTTTTATAAGGGTCTGTTCGTACTAAAAATTAATCCTGGTTGTCCAGGTATGAAAAATAGATCTTCTCCGAGGAAGTTCGGTTAAGAATAAGAATCTAACATACCCGGATGATTTTAAAAAGGTCTCGTTGTACTAAAAATTAATCCTGGTTGTCCAGGCATTAAAAATACATCTTCCCCGAGGAAGTATAGTTAAAACTGAGAATTTAACATACTCGAATGATTTTAAAAAGGTCTCGTCGTACTAAAAATCAATCCTGGTTGTCCAGGTATGAAAAATACATCTTCCCCGAGGAAGTTTGGTTAAGAATAAGAAATCTAACATACCCGGATGATTTTAAAAAGGTCTCGTCGTACTAAAAATTAATCCTGGTT
>CAKNWT010093631.1:0-16676 GCA_932066315.1 Andricus coriarius | reverse complement strand
TTGAGGCGGCTGGGTCTTCTTAGCTTGAACTGATCTCGTATCGAAACCTTTGTCACGTTTCTTGGCGAAATCTGCGATGAATTTTTCTATAAACGTTGGAAAAATTTCTCGCAAATTTCGCAAAGAAACGTGACAAAGGTTTCGATACGAGATCAGTTCAAGCTAAGATCGCTACATACACTTGAGATGTCTCTAAAATCTTGCGCGCGCAGCTGGAGCCGCGTGGCAGGGAAATTGGGCTACTATCGAGATTTTCGATTTCACCAAACCACGGCGTGCCTTAACGGGAGTTAAATAAAATTTTCATTAACGTCTCAGATCTTTACATTATCTTTGAGTAGAACATAAATAGGGATGTTTTGGACAAAAATGGGAATATTTCGTCGAGCTCTGTCGAAATAAAACTGGTTTAAAGGGTTTTTATACCTTTTTTCACTAATTTCGTAACTAAAGCGGCTTTCAAATACTTTTTTCAAAGTTGCGTATCAGCGAATCTCTACATTAATTTTTTGGGTCAAAAAACTTTATTTAAACAAAATTTTCCCGCGTATCCGGTGTCGCTATTTTTTTAGACAGCTACCTAATTTTTTTAAGGTCAAAAAATGGTCTGGTTTGACGCAATTTTCAAAAAGTTCTTACAATTTTTTAAAACGAGCTAACGAAACCAGATAAGCGGGAAAACTTTGCTTGAATCAAGTACTTTTAGCGACAAAAGCACGTCCATTTACTGCCCATTTATTTATAATTTAAATTTAATTGATACAGGTGCTATACGGGAATGTCGTTTTTACCTGCCATCTTTTCGGATTCTTTTTGAACGACTGCAGCTTAATTTTCGTATTTATTTTCGGTTAATTTGTATAAATTAAGAGTTTCTCCGTCATCACTCTTCTTAAATTTTAATGTTATTGAATTTTATTTGATCATTATAAATGAGCCTTTATATTGCAGTGATAAATAAGAGTAACTCGAATAAAGCTGTGAACTTATGGATTTATTTAAATAAGATTCATATCATCATAACATTTTGAGAAATGAATTCTTGACCACTGAAACTTAATTGAAATTTTTTAATGTATCTGTATATTTTAAAAGAGAGAAAAACTTAGATATGAGAAGAGTTGTATTCACAAACATCCCGCAATAATTGTTCATCATAATTAGAATTCGCCCTTCCACCTTCATACTTCTCCCACGTGATTTTAAAGTCATGATGAACGGATTCCATTGCTTGTTCATTATGGAATCTCAAATAAATATTATCATCAGACGAATCGTGGATAAAAATAATTTACGAACGTAAACAGATAAGCATATCATTTGTTTTTGATCATTTATGTTTATCCTTTTTTTATTTTTTTTTTGATCAGGAGAGATGATTTCCATTATAACTAAATGCAAGAATTTTCAGTGTTTTCAAATCGAAAAATTCTGACGAGAAAGAGTACAAACAAACGAAAAGTTTACGAAAATTAATTTGCAGTCGCTCAAAAAGAGTCCGAAAAGAAGGCAGGTAAAAACGATATTTTCGTATAGCGACTGTATCAATTAAATTTGAATTAGAAATAAATTTGTCGGCAATGCACGTGTTTTTTTCGCTAAAAGTACTTGATTCAAATAAATGATTTTCCCGCTTATCTGGTTTCGTTAGCACGTTTTCAAAAATTGTAAGAATGTTTTGAATATTGCGTAAAACCAGACCATTTTTTGACTTTAAAAAATTATGTGGCTGTCTAAAAATAAAATAGCGACACCGGATAAGCTGAAAAATTTTGTTTAAATAAAGTGCTTTGATCCAAAAAATTAATGTAGATATTCGCTGATACGTAACTTTGATAAAAGTATTTGCAAGCCGCTTTAGCTACGAAATTAGTGAAAAAAAGGTATAAAAAACCTTAAAACCAGTTTTATTTTGACAGAGATCGACGAAATATTTAAATTTTTGACCAAAACATCCCTATTTATATTCTACTCGGAAGATCCTGCAAAGATCTGAAACGTTCGTAAAAATGTTATTTAACTCCCGTTCAGGCACGCCGTGAAATAGGTTTTGTTTTTTGAAAACAGTTCCAAAAGTGCACTCCGAGCTGCCAGAATCAATGAGTCCATTCCATAGAATTACCTCGATCTCTACCTCTTTTATATATTTTATTATTGAGTTGTTGGCGTAACCGTCGACCTGATGAATTCCTTGGCTGGTTGTCTTTGCCGAAGCTTTTGAACAATGCCTCTGAGTATGCCCAGTCTGTTACAGATACGGCATATTAATTCCTTTAATGGATACGGGCAATTTCGGAAAGGCTGTACATATTTTTCATAATTATAACATTTAGGTTCGATAGCGTAAATGATAAATGAATTATATACACTTATTTGGTACACCAATTTCGAAATATGATCGTAGTTATACTTTACGGTACGTTGAGGTACCTCTATGGAGGAAGAGTGCACTTTCCAAGGTCATATCTCGTGATCGATTAAGGTCCGGCCACTTTTTATTTGAACGTACGTTAAATTGACTCCACTTCATTTATTCTGTGGAAACTTGTTCGTGGGGTCCACAGGAAACGATGTATTTTCCAAAACCCAACTTCTCCGTTTTTAGTTGAAAATGCAAAACAATATGGAATTTTTGAAACCTTGCAATTCTTAAAATAATAGGACTAAAAGACTTTTTTTTAGATGTACGCAGATTTTTTTATACTCTATTTCATCCTCTGGCATCATCAATGCAAACTGAACCTGACACGATTCATTTTGAAAAAACTAAACTTCACTTTTTTGCCCGTAAAACAGGCAAAAAAACCCGTAGAATATTTTTCCGTGCAGTAATTAGGTGCAAAGGTACATAGTGCTTTTTGAAACTTAGTGTAGGGCATTTTCTCTAAAATGCCCCTTAACGAACCTTTCTCATTAAAAACATTGTACGTGGGATTTTTTCATGCACCAAACTGCCAGATGCCTGGACTAATTCGGTTATTAGCAGGTTAGCACTGTACCGACCTCGTTTCCCTGTTCTTTTCTCCGGTCGAAAAACGGCAATGTACGGCTCGCTTTACATATACGTCAAAATCCACATATTTCGAACATGGTTTGCAGAAAAATCGTATGCACCAAAAAAGGGAGGAATATTTTGTCTCACGCGTGACAACCTCGTCCTACGACTCATTCTGCAAATACCGCGCTCGAAAAAAATGCCTGCTTCCTTCCCTCAATGCACTACATACTATTATTGTGTTTTTCTAAATAAAAAGAACGCAATGTGTGTAATCGTAATTGTTACCTTAATTATCAATTGTTTTCTACCAAACTTCTGGAGATTGCCCTGATATAATAAAAGTAAAGTAAATGATTTTTTATTTAGAATGCAATGGAAAAACTGTCGCTGCGAGAAAGATTACAAGGAACCTTAATAAAAGCGCCTTTTGATTATATTTCTGATATAATTTGTCCAAAAGAAAAAGAAGATGATCCTGATCATGGTACCTCACATGATGAAACCGCAGATTGTGAACTTGGTAGTAATGTTGCAGAGAAAGAACGTTCTGAAGGTAATTGAATAATTGCTATATAATTTTTACTTTGTAGTTTTTATGCCATAAAGAAAGCTTTCTCTCCCTACCCCCCCCCCCGTCTCTCTCTAACTTCATAGTAGGTTTCAGGAAAAAATTTTCTTCGATGTTGTAAGTCCTGAAACTTTGAAGCTTGTTCCCACAAAAATAAATACAAATCTGTTCTTTAAATCTCTACAACTTTTGACCTAATTGATTTATTTGTATTTCTTTTCAGATTCTGATGAGGTATATTAAAATTCTCTTTTTATATATTTAGTATGTTCAAGTTCTCTTGTGTAACATTGCGGAGAAAGTTGTGAATGGCTTTCAAGTGAAGAAAAGGGTATCGATTCTTTTTGACTTAAAAAGACTATTAAAAAAATCCGCTTTTTTATTACTTGTTATTTTTATTAAATTTGTACTTCTATAAGGAATACATCCTGTGACTTTTATGCGGTCCAAATCATCTTTAATGTCAGGAGAATATGTTTTTTCAAAAAATGAATTTTCGAATTTTTCATATAAAATACATATAAGGTAAATGTCCCAGTAATCGTGACGGTCCCAGTAATCGTGAAACTTGGTTATAGTTTGAATATATTGATAAAAAATGTGTTAAAAATAACATTTAATGATAAAACTCACTTATTTTTAGCATTTTATAATAGCAAATAGAAGTTAGATTCATTCAAATCTAATAAAAAGCAAGAAAATTGGCATCACGATTACTGGGACTAAGGTCACGATTACTGGTACGTTTACCTTACTTGTAGAATTTTTTTCTGAATACAAGAATGAATATTAAAAAAATTGGATTTGAGTAACGAAAAAGGGTTTTCTATTAAATAGAACTTTATTTTCCAGCTGCATTTGAAGAGGGGGAAAATTGATGATATCGCTGATTCCAATTCAAATCACGCAGAGAGGTGCAGGTTAAGGTGCCGGAATAAATCGGCCCTTAAAGATATCATTTCACGATGAAAATTTAGGAATACGTATTCCATAGTTTAACCGAAAAACAATTATTTTAATGAATCTATTTTTGTAAATGATGGGAAAATCCTTGATCTATCCAATGATCGAAAGGAAATATACTGGATTTTGTCAAAAAGTCCACATGCTAAATTTTTTATGCTTTTATCCAGGGTGATAAATAAGGTACTCCCACTCAGTAACGATAGATGATCATCGATATTTGGTAAGGAAAATTCATTCGTTCCGTTTGCGCGTTCAACTTGCGCTCGTCAATAACCAATCTCTGTTCGCCATTCTTCTTTCGTACCAGCTAACAGGACTAGTGTATGGTGAATTGGTTTCAACAATAAATCCTGCCTCCTTGTATGTGCTAAAGATTTTTTCAATTTTTCGTTTCCAGGCGTCTCGGTAATTTTCATGTTGATTAAATCTGTGCATCAAAAGTCAAACAAATTGCGGCTGTCTGTTACTCGACAATCATTTAAGACAGAAACCAAATCCTCAACTTCTTCCTTGGGACGATTGTTTCCTATATGAATTTCAGATACCTTCACAGTTGGTTTATCTTGTTGTTTCTTGACTTCCTGCAAATTAAAAATTTCGTAACGCTCAAATTTACTGGTTGCTTTCTTTTCAAAAGAGCCTCAATTGAAAATGGGTAGTAGAAATTCTTTGTTTGAACTTATTTTGGAAATAAGGTTCATTGAGTGAGGTGGAATTATGTCATTGTTGACGTTAGTCAACTCTGAACCGCAACTCATTGCAGGGGTGCCTCACTGAATGGATTATCTTGACGTTCCTTGAGGCTTAATCGTTTCCTCTCTTCGTAAACTCCACATAAGCAAGCTCCGTGTAGCTCCGTCCTATTAAAACTAGAAGAGCTTGAGAATCGTCTGGTACTATGCGCACAGGTACTTTCTCAGCTCTTACTCCATTCACCAACACTTGAGCGTTTATAAATCTTGGGGCCGGCACCCGAAAACGAGCTGGTCCGAAACTTTTTAGTTCCACTGGTTCTCGAATTATTTCGTATCCTCCTGTTAACGCTGCTCTTACCTTTATCGTCCACTCCGAGCTGCCAGCATCAATGAGTGTATTCCACGGAATTCCATCGATCTATACCTCTTTAATATACTTTATTATTAAATTGTGCACGTGACCGTCGACCTGATGAATTCCTTGGCCTTGAGAAGTTCCTCCAGGGTTGGCATCACCTCCGCTTCGAATGTCTTCATCATAATTCGGTTCACGATCGGTATCACGGTAACCGAACCTATTGTCTCCCGAATAATTTGACTCCTCGATCAGTTCCGTACCGATCCAAATTTCCGTAATTTGCCTTTTGTCAGAAATTTCTTTGATTTCCGAACTGTCGTGGATTTTCGAAATGGCCTTGATTATCGTAATGTTTATGACTTTCGCGATTTTCTCGGATTCTGTCATTCTCGCAATTTCGTTGATTATCGTAATTTCCAAAGTTACAATGAGTCGTAATTATTCGTTCACGTTCATATGCGGTTCTCTGAATACCAGCTCTATCTGTCAATAAACGCCTTTCTTCGAGAAGTTCATTCGCTCTTTGTGATCGATCATCGACATTGGTATTAACTTCACCCGCACTTCCGTCTTGAATAACGCCAGGGACTACACGAAGATCATGTCAACAAATTCCGTGCTGATTCGCGACGGATCGATTATTTAGATTTACACGCGAGATTGTATTTTGATTTCCGCCGAAATCCGCTCGTAATAAGTTAGGTTCACTTTGTGACACTCTGTTATGCGTATCCGGCTGTATCCGAATCACTCTAGCACCAGCAGACGCTGCAGCTAACAAGGACGTTCGACTTCTCTGGAATCTGTCACGATCATATGGCGAGTCGTTCGATTGGCCGCCGTTCCAATCCTTCGCACGACGGTTTTCGTTACTGCGAAAACAATTGTCCGCACTATACATCGAACTGCCCTCCGATCTGTCACCAGTTTCACCCAAGTGTGGCCGTAGTTTAACGAATGCTCCGAAATCTTCGTTCAAAATTACAGGCTGGTCGCTCATGATTAATTTTGCACTTGGACACATACAAACACTTAAATTCTATGTTACCTCGCCCAACGCTGACAATCATGGTTTGTTTTCGCTCATTTTATATGTTTATTCCGCTGTGTTCCCGTTCCCAATCTGAGTTCAGCCGAACTCATGATAACACCCCCGAGCAAGGAAATGGAAAAGATGGACTCCCAATTTGATCGAGTTTAGGCTATATCAACCAATCAATCACACACATGCACTCAAACATGAAGCTCAATGCTTCCACAGCACTTCTATCCAAAAATTCTCATAAAATCTATTCAAAGTCCTCTTCCGAAATGCGTCGGAAATTTACCGAACGCACGATCGTTCTCGTTCGTTGCAAAGCACGCCATGCCACACAAAATCCGTTTATCACTCGTGAGACTTAGTCTATCCCACTTCTGAAATGTTATCACTTTGATTCATGCACACGCTCAGGACACAATCAATATACCGATTTTAACAGTGAAATGTAGTTTTAATGTCAAGAATCAAACTTTACAGACCGCTCTTTTCGTACACGTGCTCACTCGATCGCTCAGTCACGAACTCTCTCCCCGCCTTCTGCTTCCGGTTCACGTACTTAATATTCATTTTACAAGCATTCCTTTAAATTTAATTTGCGGTTTTCTATTACAATTTATAGAAATAGAACACTATAAGAACACATTAAACTTAATATTTGAGTCTTTAACACATCAACCAATTTAAACAAGAATAGCATGCCGGCAAATGTCCGTCTTTCCTAAAGAGTCCAAACATTAAATCGTTTACAAAGAGTATTCCAATCTGATCCCGGAGGAGGGCAGATTTCAAGCTTTTTCAAATTGAGGTATTTCATAAATCTTTCGCTACACGCTTCTATAAGGTTGATATGCTTATTGAGATTACAGGTCCAAACAAGCGAGCAATATTCCAGCTTAAATCACACAACCTTTTCTAAAAACGACCAATCAATATCATTCAAAATAGCACATAATCCACTAATATCTACTCTTTTAAAATTTAAGATAAAAGTATTTCTTAAATTCAGGTGTATTAAAATCACGAGCAATTAGTAGTTTATAGCTCCAGGAATAATAAGGATTCAAACGCGTTGGTTGAGGTAATAGTAATGCGGTCAGGACAGAATACATCGTAAATAGAACAATCAAGAAATTCCAAAGTAATCGTATAATATTTAAGCCAAGTTTCTGTGAAAATTAAAAATGTATAACACTGAATATCTTGAGAAGTTGAAATCGAATCAAATTTTGCGTTCAAAACTCGAGCATTTTGATAATAAAGCAGATAACTATTGAATACAGATGATCTTCCTGTTATTACAGTGTGGGAATCTTGAAAGTAATTATCACTGGTCCTCCATCCTTGAGAATTATTTTTAGGTTCCTTTCGCCTTTGCTAATCGGTCCTTGAGTAGTTTCTTCGTCTCTTTGCAGTGAGATAGTTGCACCGCATTTCGGTCTATGAAATTCCGAGCGGAGCAAACAAAAGTGCCTCTGCAGAGTTCACTGTTAGAGATTCTTTCTTTTTGGAGATGAAGGCACGAAGTACTTCCTGATCCATATCTGGTCTAATTATAGTGAAACTTAACTGCTTTCCATTTCTCATATGCCGTTCTATTTCATCAAAAATATCAGCATTAAGTGGAAAGAGGACTTTCATAATATCCTTAATTTTGTCTTTGTCAGCTAGAGATATTGTTTCTGGTAAACCGTAGAAGATTATATTAGATTTGCAGTATTGATGTTTCTACAGTTCAAGGATTCAGTCTCGAGAATTAAATGCTAAAGATATTTGTTCATTTTGTTGACTGGTGATTATTTTAGATTCAAGTTCTGTAATCTGCTGCTCATGATTTAGAAGTTTAAAATCAAAATCTTCCATTTGAGTTTTCAGCTCACCTGTAACTTTTTAAACAGTAGTAATATTCAAATCAGTTGAAGTGATTTACTCAGAAAGGTCATCCACTTTTGTTAAAGGAGAATCGACAGAATTTTTAACCTGAAGGAAGTTTTTACGAAGAGCATCGCCATGCGTGCAGAGCATTGGTTTAAAAAACATCACTTATTGCACTTTCCAGTGTTTCGAGGTAAAATAAAAACGATCCGCGCTCTGAATCAACAGGCGGTGTTTTTCTAGAACCACAAGATCTAGCAAATCGGCTTTCAATTAGGGTTTTTTAATGTGACAGTACATGCCTCGTGATATTTAGTTCAAAAGCCGGAGCAACTGATAATAGTAGTATCAGGTATGAAAGGTAGTTTACATCTGAAATAAGCGTAAAACTCACTTGGTAATGATGAAGCATTAGGATTTAGCGTGTTTTTAGATATTTTGTGCAGTTTTAATATTAATGTATAAAAACTTCAATTATTAAAAATGTCACTATTAGAAAATCTAAGCAACAGATAAGTACGACACTGGTAAGCGATGATCGAGCAAAACGATAAGAACGATAAGAGCTTTCCTTGTAAGCTATAGATGTATAAGTGAGGCACATTCAGCACATACAAACAAATCGCACTCACACAAATTAACACTAGTTAAGTGTGGTGTGATGTTAAATTGTGGGAATATGTTCGTCTACTCAACAGTACTTAATCCACAAAATGGACCAGGATTTCCACCCCTTCCTAAATGGTGGGGGGTTCAATTTCTCACCCCAAAGTTTGCACGCGAAGATTTAAAAGGATGTAACTCGCTTTTTAAGCAAGCCATTAAATTTTGTATGCGGGTTTCAGAAAGTGCTTTTTACACCCTTTTATCATATTTTATTATTTATAACAACAACAAAAAACATTTTGAACCATTCTTTGAATAAATTAATTCTTTATTTAACTTTTTTCGCAATTCAGGGTTCTTCTTTTTTTTTAATTGTCGCGAAAGAAAGCTTAACTTCTTTACTATGAAAAATGTTAAGTAAGAAAATGAACAAATTAATATTTATTGATTCAGAATTCAGAATTACCCTAGAGTTCGGGGTGCTGAAAATAATTTAGATGAAAACACGACGACGAATCGGCGAAACGCCCACATTAAGTGGACGAATCAACTCAAAGATGACTAGCTAGACTGATACGATGGCAGCATTATCCCTGTTCACCGAGATTTATTGCGCGTATGCACACTCGGTTGTACCAGGAACACCCAGAGCTTCAGCACGTTTCGATTCAGTCATTGCGAAATAAACGTGCCTACGTCTGGAAAAATGAATATGTACGCGGATCGCTTCCCCAACCGCTGCTTGATCAAGCTGCAGCCGAAGATGAGGAAGCGACATTAAGACCAACCGCGGAAAGCAGGCACCATCTGAGAGATAATCACGATCTCAGTACAAGAAGGAGCATTAACATGCAAGTTCCTCTCAAGCCCCAAGATCTGGCTGAAATGGATGCCTCCCTTCGTGGAGAAATCTCGCAAGAATCCGACCTCTGGACCATCAATTGCTCAGTTTATTACGGCTGTTATCTGACGCAAGCAGGAGAATTCAGAAGAGGGAGAGATGGATCGGGGAGAATCAGCAGTTTCTCTCTGACCCATTGCGCCTCTTCAGCGAACTCCCTGTTTGTGTCAAAACTCCACCCAAGCCCGAGGAGGTAGTGACTTTTGGGAGAGAGGTATATAAGATCCCAAAAACACTAAAGTTGAAAGAAGATACTGACAATATCATCCGCTTCAAGGAGTTTTGCGACAGCATCATAAGATCTGAGCAGGAATGTCCATCAATCACTGCCGAAGAGGTGAAAAAAGCACTTAGAGGCACGAAGAACTTTTCCGCTGCTGGGAAAGAAAAGGAGAGAGAATAAAAGAATTTATCCTAGAAAATATGAGAATGAAATCAAGATTGAGAGAGTTAGAAACGAAAATGTAAGTAGAAGAGAATACGAAACGAAGTAGAAATATAGTGATCAGAGGAATGACAGTGGATAGTGAATCAGGAAGAGAAGAAGTGGAAAAGTTGATGGGGGAAATTGTGGCAAAAGTGCACGTGGAAGAGGTAACTGGAGTGGGAAGGAAGAATGAAGGTAAATTGCGCATATGTATAGTGAAAGTCAAAAGTGAGGAAGAAAAAGTTGATATCTTGAGAAAAAAAGAAAGCTTTAAAGGAGAGGGAAGAAAGGATGTGGATAAATGGGAATGTGTGGATATGGGATGATGAGAAAGAAAAATTAAGTGAAGTGTATAGGGAGGGTCCATGGCGACAAGGAGAAGAAGCTGAGACTACGGATAGAAGGGAGGAGGTTATAGAAACAGTAGAGGGTGAAAGGAAAGGAGAAGGCGGAACGTCGGGGTTACCGCGAAAGTAAAGAGGGAACGTAAAGACGAAAGAAGGGAGAAAGGAAGGAAGAAAGAAGTGAGTGTAGCGTTTTGGAATGTATCAGGGCTAATGAATAAAGATAAAGGATTCTGGGAAGAAGTGAAGAAATGGGATGTAGTGATGTTAACTTGGGTAGATGAGAAGGATTCGAGGAGGGTGAAGGGAAGTCAACCAACGGATATATATGGCAGATGCAAGAGGCAAAAAAAGAGAAGGTAAAGGGAAGAAAAAAAGAAAGGGGTTATGGTGTCACGAGTAAAGGATGAATTGGTGGAAGAAAAGAGAATAGAAATGGGATTTGAGGAAACAGATGGAGTGATGACGAGAATGATAAAGATAGGAAGAAGAAAGGTGAGGTTAATTTACATTTGCAGGAGAAGGGGAGAAGAAGGTTAGATTGTGATTAGGAAATGGGTGGCGAAAAAGGATGATGAATGGGTGTTGATAGGAGGTGATCTGAATGCTTGGACAGGGGAACAGGAAGGGGAAATATGGGATGAAGAGAATGTGACTTTCAGGAGAAAATCGAATCATAAACAGGTGGACCAGGAGGGTAAGACTCTGTTGGAAATTCTGGGAGAAACAGGATGGTTGATTTTTAATGGGAACTCGTAAGGGGATGAGGAAGGCGAGATTACATTTGCAGGAAAAGGGGAAACAGTAATAGACTACATTTTGGCAGAGGAAAGGATAAGGAGGTTGCTGGAAAGACTGGAAGTAGGGAACGAAATAGGGTCAGAACACTTTCCGGTCACTGCAAGGTTGAAATGCGGGTATTGGAGAAGAGTGGGAAGGAAGAAGGAGGGAGCGACAGGGAAAAAAGCAAAGATGGGCAAATGGGGAGTTCATAAGGTAAGAGAATATACGGGAAGAATGGAAGAAGAGAATGTTTTGATTGAAAATAAGGGAGACATGTATACGTGTATCGTAATACGTTGTGTAAGATGGGGGGAAGGGTAGAGAAGATAGTGGAAGAAATAAGTTTAAGTGAGGAAGAAAGAGCGGGGAAGAGAGGATGATGGGATGTGGAATGTGTAGAGAGTAACGAGCATATAAAGTTATCGTTAAAGAGTTGGAGAAAAGGAGAGATACACAGAAAGGAGTATAATAAAAGAAAAAAAGAACACGAGAAATTACTGGATGTAAAACGACAGGAGGAGAAGGTTAGGTACATGGATAAGGTAGAGAAAGCAATAAAGGAAGGGAGAGAATCGTAGGTGATCAATAAAGAAAAGAGAATCAAGGTGAATCAAGCAATTGTGAAGTTTAATGAAGCGTTGAAATTTGGCGGAAGAAGGGTTAGAGAAGAGATTTGGGAAGTATGTAATACAGTATGGAGAGGGGAAGGATGGCCAAAGGAGTGAAGAACAGGTTTGGTAGTTCCTTTATTAAAGAAAGGATGAGGTTTAAAAGTGTAAGGTTATAGAGAAATCGCTCTCATGCCAGTAACGTATAAAATTTACGCGGAGGTGCTTAGGGAGACATTAGAAGAACAGGTAGAACAGAAAAGAAGTACTCTACACAATCAAACAGGATTCAGGAAGGGAGTGGGGGCAGTGAACAACATTTTTGTTCTAAATTATCTTTTCAACAGGAACCTGGGACAGAAAAAAGGAAAACTGGTCGCACTCTTCGTAGATTTTAAGGCAGCTTTCGACTCGTTTAATAGGAAAGTTTTGTGGAAGGGAATGAAAGAAAGAGAGGTGGATGAAGAGCTGATTGAGAGGATAAAATAGGGCTTTACGGAGACGAAGACAAGGGTGAGGATCGGGGAACAGAAAGAAGAGGAGTTCTGTACAGGAGGGGTCTCAGGCAAGAGTGTCTGTTAAGTCCGTTGTTATTTAGTATATTGTTAGCAGACGTAGAAGAGAAAATGGAAGATAAAGGGGGTACGGTTGTAAGAAATGAAAGAATATACTTGTTAGCGTACGCGGACGATGTGGTGCTTCTGGTAGAGGATGAAAGTGGAATGAACTTGTTAATGAAACGATTCGAAGAGTATGTGAGAGAGAAAGACCTGTCAATTAATGTGACGAAGACAAAGATAGTATGTTTCAAGAAAAAAAAGAATGAAGTAAAGTATGGATGGAAGATAAATAAAGGAAATGGTGGAAATGGTAGAGGAATTTTGTTATTTAGGATTCTGGTTCAATGCGGGTGGCGGAAATGATCTTTAGGTGAAAAAAGGATAAAAAGTGCGAGTAAGTTGATGGGTCCAGTGTGGAGCATTGGAAAAAGAAGATTCAAAGAGAACTGAGAGATGAGAGCATGACTGTTTGATTCACTGGTATGGTCAGTGATGTGTTATGGAGTGAAAATCTGGGAGTGTAAGGAGTACAAAAAGGTAGAAAACATGCAAGAGAGATTTCTGGGATGGTTTATGGGAGTGAGCTGGAACTGCTCAGGTTATATGTTAGAAGAAACAGGAAGAGAAGAGGTGGGCAAAGATTATGGAGTCAAAATATAATAAATGGTATAGATTCGACAAGATGACAAAGGTCCCAGAATATTTAGCGAAATTGAAAAAGGATTGTAGGTGTTCCAGGATGATACGCTTCAGAGTGGGAGAAGGCATGAATGAGTGTAAATATTGGATGAGTGAATAAATTAAAATGTGTAGGGTATGTGAGTATGGAAGGGAATCGTGGGAACACGTGTTGCGAGATGTACAGGTGAAGAGGAAGGGGGAAAGAGCGTGGTAGATAAAGTTAGGTGGATACTGAGCGGAGGTGGACAAGAGGAAAAGTGGATGAAGAGCTTAGAAGAGAAAACGGAAGAGAGAATGCATGGGGGAGAAGAAAACTAAAATTGAAATATATATATATATATATAAGAAAAATTAGTGTTGCTGTGACTTGCGAAAGCTTGAAGAGCAATGCTAAGAGGAAATGGAAACCCTGGAAGGTCTGGCGCACATGCTATAGATAAATGTTAATAGATAGTAAGATAATATTTAAGAACTTGTAAATAATAAAAAGGCGAAGTTTATTTTATTATGTAAGTTTAACCTGTGGTTATCTAATATCTATATTTAGCAGAAATCGAGCTACAGAATTTTTTCGCTACTTGGCTGACTTGTAACTTCTTTCTCACAAGAAAGGAAACCTTCGTAGATTATAGTTAAGTTGAATATATTTCGCTAAGTTATTTTTGGGTTTATTCTGAATCCGAAGTTCAGATGATTTCATGATTGGTATTTTTTCGTTGCTCTGGTTACTTGAATTAAGAAATATGTTTATGATTTATTTTTCGTATGATTAAAATTACTTACAACTAAACTTCGACAAAGATTATGCTTGCTATTATTTAATTCTTCACAGGATTTAGTCGATATCTATATTGCAATTGTATTACACGGTTTGTCGTAATATTGAACCATCTTTTAATTCGTTAGAATACAGATTTCTTTATTAATTAAAATTAAAAATATTATTTTTCATTATAATAATGGCAACGAAAACAAGTTGAGGCTATTGCTGTGCAAATCCTTTTCACAACAATGAGTTTTGTACTGAATGCAGAAAATAATATAATAATGTTTTTCACCATTGCCTGAAATGATAGAGTTATCCATTTACTTGAAATTGTTAGGCCAGGCGGCAGAGCAAAAAACATGGTCATTTTTGACATTAATTCCGACTAAAGAAATTATGGTTTTAAAATATTCTTTGGGTCAATATAAGGAACCATTTTCGTTATCCCCCTCCCCCAACCTCTGCGTATCTTTTGGCAGTGGCGTAAACTTTCGAAAAATAGTTTTTTATTTATAACTCGTTTGTTTATGGTTTTTTTGCAAACTCCGCGTCTAGGAAAATTGAAGTACATAAAATTCTCCACAAAAATGGTTTTATTGATTTTTTTCATACGACCTATATTTTTCGAAAAATAGGTGGGAAAAGTCCAAAAATTGGTCAAAAATGTTGCAAACTTGCACTTATACTAGTTCTGAAATGACGTTGGATAAATTTATGCACTAATTGTCGGTAAGATCAATGTTAATAAATAGAAGCACCTACATACATTTATGGTTGATTTTGTAGTAATCTATTTAGATTATTACATTTTCCAAATAGAAAAAAAAAAACAATCAGAAGTTTAATGTATTTCTAACATTGCTAATATTTCATGCATTCTTCTTTAAAAAATTTTAAATAAAAAAGAGATTTCTTTCAAGAAATTAAATTATGAGTTTAGTGTCTCTATTTAAAAATTTTAAACTTAAGATCGAAAAGAAATCTATTTTATCATGAATAATTTTTTGCAAAATGAGCATAAAAGATTCACAATTTAAAAAAAAAAACAGAATTCCAAACTATCTCCCTTTTCGGCTCATTAGAGACAAAAATAACCAGATGAAAAAACAGGGAGAAAAACAGAAAAAGTCAACCAAAAACCAATCTCTCACTTTTTACTTTCTCCGTCCTTTTTATAATACCAGGGAACCAAAATGTTTCGGGGCCAATTTAGACCCCCTCATCTGGGATTATTTATAGAGAAACTACAAGGTCTAATTAAAAATTCGTATGCTAGTCAAATAATCAAAACACAATCCCTGCAATTAAAACGAGGCATATACATACATAAATACACAGAAACATACATGCATATACATAAAAATACATATGTATACTTCCCTATTTAACGGTTACTATATCTAATTTTGTATACATTAGTGAAAAGAAGAAAAGTGAACAAGATATAAAAATTATTCTTTATAATAGGAATAAATAAGTATTTAAAATTCTATTATTTAAAGGGGGAAGTATACATATATATTTTTATGTATGATTATGGATGTTTCTGTGTATTTGTGTATGTATATGTTTCTTTTTAATTGCAGGTATTATGTTTTCATTATTCAACTAGCATAAGAATTTTTAATTTTCCTATAAATAATCCCTGATGAGGAGGTCTAAATTGGCCACGAAACATGTTGGTCCCCTGATAGTATAAAAAGGACGGAGAAAGGAAAGAGTAAGAGGTTTCTTGTCTCTATTAAGCCGAAAAGTGAGATAATTTTGAATTTGGCTTTTTTAATTGTGAATCTTTTTCATGCTTATTTTGCATAAAATTATTCATGATAAAATAGATTTCTTTTCGATCTTGAGTTTAAAATCGACATGAATTTTTCTTGTCACAGCCACGCGCTTGACATTTCAGTCAACACTTGCTGAAAGTGTTGAGCCCTGTTCTACGCCAATGGTATTCGTCGTTTTTGTTTTGAATGACAATGATCCTGATTAATTTTTTTGTCACGCCTGTGCCATTCTGGATTTTTTACATTACAACGACCAAGCAATTCTCTAAATTTTTTGACTAAGTGGTCTCAAATACCTACATATATAGGCTCGCAGTTGTGAAAACCGTATATAATGAAAACGTTTATTCCATTAATAAAATTATTTATAAGGAATAAAAAATAAGTTGTTGATGTATTAATTATTTATTAACATTGATCTTACCGATAATTAGTGCATAAATTTATCCAATGTCATTTCAGAACTAATATAAGTGCAAGTTTTCAACATTTTTTACCAATTTTTGGACTTTGCCCGGCTATTATTCGAAAAATATGGGTCGGATGAAAAAAATTAATTCAACCTTTTTTGTGGAGAATTTCGTGTACTTCAATTTTTGTAGAGGCGGAGTTTGCAAACAAACCATTCAAAAACGAGTTATAAATAAAAAACTGTATTTTGAAAGTTTACGCCACTGTCAAAAGATACGCAGAGGTTCGGGGAGGGGGATAACGAAA
>CAKNWT010093616.1:0-11727 GCA_932066315.1 Andricus coriarius | reverse complement strand
ATATATATATATATATATATATGTGTACATATATTAGTTAACATGACTTTTCATGATCGCTTCCGCATGTCTTTGCCGTCTACAATTAATGTTATTTTCCTATTTTAAAAGAAAGAAAAAGAAAATGAATTTAGAGTGAATGTCTTCGTAACAAAGTTACTAAGGGATGATAATTTTTTTTTCTATTTCGTGAAGGATAGATAAAATGGAATTTTTTTTTTTTAAATAATTCTATCTTGATTTCTCATTTTGCTTGTTACCATTTTACTATGTGTTTATTTTGAGAGTTCTAGCGCGAATAACGCGGAGTTGCGGAATTTGTAACATTCGAGTTACCTACACGTTGTGTGAATTTATTGGAATGAATTATCATTACTTGGAATATTGAAAATTATCATCTTAAATGATAATTTTTAATTCTTTATCCAAGTGTGGGGGGGAGTGTAACATTGGTACCAGGAGTAATTTTAAAGTGTCTTCAGGTGATATCGTACTGCTGGATAAGTATCCTGTGAAAGCACACTCCTCCCCTTTCAACCAAATTTTTTTAGAAAGGAACAAGCAATTGAATGTTTTATGTTTCTCAGCACTTGGTGGTTTAGATATCACGTCGCCTATGTATCATCGAGTATACCTATATTCATAATAGGGTAGCGGCGGCGTCGCGGCTCATGTGGCGCGTTCGAGTTTTCGAATATTAACGCATTCACATGCGACTTATATGGCGCATTCGGGACTTTTAATATAAAGAATTGTTTAAAAGGTTTCCCGATTGATAATTATTTAAATATATCCTTCATTATGTTATTTTTCATATTGGTGAGTCATTCTGTACTGTTAATAGAAAAATTTTTTCTTGAAATTTCGGCAGATATAACCCCTCAAATATGTTAATAATATTAAACGTAAATATATTTATCTTATTTTTATTAAATTTTACTAATTTTTCTTCACAATTTGTTTTTATTCAATAATTATGAATTTAAATCAAAACGCGCCACATTACCAAACAAGTTAGGACAAGTTGGCGCAGATGCGATTTTTGTAAAACACATTGATTAACTGTTTTAATGAAAATCAATTAAATACATTTTATTGGAATATTTACCGTATATTTGAATTTTAATCGTGCATTTTCCTTTGTGTGCACTGTATTCGCCGCCGCTCCCCAACTACCACCAGGCTGATTTCAAAAGCTTTTTTTCTGGAGAAGGGGTACATGTGCTTAAAAGAATATCTGACAAAAATTGTAGAACGCAGATTTTAGAAAGTTATAAAATTTTGAACTTAAGCATTTACAAAATGCTTATGGCTGATGGACAAGGGCAGCCAAAAATGAAAAAGTGTACAGTTACTCTATTATCGACATGGGAAATTACTTTTCGTTTTTTGAACCTACAGACTTCCTTGTATGTTGAGATTTACGCTGAGGAATGGACACTTGTTGATAAATATAAAATTGAAATTTGATTCGTACAATTTTTAAAAACATATTTGCGCGTGCCGGTTTCAGTAATCAAGCTAAAACGCAACATTTATATTAATTATATTTTCACGGCCCCGACGAGATTTAAGTGATTTGATGGCGAAAATTGACGTGGTTTGAAAAGAAAAAAATCGTGACGAAATTGACAGGTACAAAACCATGCTACTAACATGTCGATACCACGAATACAGCAGGGCAACGCTATTAGCGACTACTATTGTAAGAGGTTCAAAGCTAAAAGTTTCAAAAAATTTGAATATAATTCATAGATTGTAAGCGAAATTTTATGTAAAATTGAAATTATTACGTACGTTATCATTCAAAATTATCATACAGCTAGGAATCATAAAGTAATTCGTACGACGTCCTTAGCTTCATAAGGAGGTCTGGAGTCAACTTCTAGTAGCGGATTTTGAAGGGTTCTGCACAATGATCTTTATAGAAAGAGCTATAAAGAGAGCCAAGCAATACATTTCAAAAATAAGAAGTGTACCAAAATTCTGATTCTGAAATTTATAAACTGGGCCCTCTGCAAATTTATTTATAAATTTTTTTATAAATTCTATGTTTATTAAGTCGCTAAACTAATTTTTCGATGTTACTGAAATTTTCACATTGACTGTTCTAAAATTAAAAAAACTGGTCAGAGTTCACTTATTTATAAATTATAAATGCATCAAGTCAGCAAGCAATAAATTTAGAAACTACCGAAAAATAATTGAAATAATTGAAATAAAGAAAATAAATGAAGAAAATGAAGAAAAAAAAAATACAGAAAATAAAGAAAGCAAATGAAATAAAGCAAATACAGGAAATAGAGAAAATAAGATAAATAAAATATAGAAAGTATAGAAAATAAGAGAAATAAATAAAATAAAGCAAATAGAGAAAAAAAAGAGAAATAAAGAAAATAAGAGAAATAAATGAAAGACATAAAATAAATAAATGATATAGAGAAAATAAAGGAAATAGAGAAAATAAGAAATATAAAGAAAATACAGAAAATTAAGGGAATAAAGACAAAAGCAGAAAATGCGGAAAGTATAGAAAAAAATAAAACAAATTAAACAAATAAAAAAGATCAATAAAATAAAGGAAATAAAAAAATACAGAAAATTAAGAAAATACAAAAGATGAATGAAATAAAAAAAAATAAATAAAATACAGGAAATACATAATTAAGTTGAATTGAATACAATAAAAAAACCCAGTCCTTATACAGACAGTTCTGACTTTTTTACAAAATATTTTTTTTTCTAACTTTTTGGCATTTCATCTAATCTCTTAGAAAACAGAAACCGTGTGAAATATTTTATACTTATTTCAGACCCACTAGAAAAGCTAATATTTTGTTTTCGACCAATAATTCTATTCTGCAAGTTTAATTGATTATAATTCAAGAAAAAAATATTAAAATATTTTTCAATGAATTTTTGAATTGAATTATTCATAAAATGTAGCTAAATTAGAAGCAATATGCCACCTGGTGAAAATATACAAATACAAAATGAATATAATTAGAAGCATATACCATTTAAATAATGCTCCATTTCTAAGGCTAAATACTTATTGAAAATATCGAATATAATTATTTCCATCTCGAATATAAATTAAATTTTCGTCGATGGTAGACATTTCATCATATTCATATATTATATTATACCAAACTTTTCGAATATATTGAGACACATAGTTTTCTAATTAGGCAAATAACTCTTGAAAAACGTAATTTTTTATTTTCTTGTCATTTTTGTATGGCGTCTCTACTTAAATAAACTCTCAATAAATCCCAAGATCTAACTCTTGAAAAAGCTACCTACAGCTGTCCGTGATTGAAAACATATTTTCTCAGATCAATTCCAATGCGATCGAGAGTTTGACCTTGTGATTTGTTGATTGTCATTGCAAATGCTACTTTGACTGAAATTTGTCTCCTTTTGAACGAAAATGGATAAGTATTTTCACAGTGAAGTGTTATCCGACTAAGATAAGAGATTTAGCCCGCTCTTACTGCCTGTCAAAATTTCACATCGCAAAACGTTGGGAAAAAATTTTAATACGAGAAACCTAGTCCCATTGCAAAGCCCTTCACTTATGCTCAAATTTCTTATCAGCATTATCACTGCGTATTTTCTCAATCGCAATTCATGAGGTGGCAAGCTTGAAAGATTTAAAGTATTAAAATATTCTCCTTAAATATTTGTCGCCCGTTGTTTCCGTACTATCTATACTGGTGTAAATTTGTTCTGTTTTTTCGTCAAGTAAATTAATGACTTTCCGATTAATCTCATCAACATCTATATTTCTTTCAGAAAGTATAGCGTGTTTTGACGCAATTCTGTATTGTTTGTTTTTGATCATATCACCATATGTATCTGCAACTAAATCAGAATTAATATCCGCAATACATCTATCAGTTGTCTGAATATTTTCCGAATCGCCATTCAAAGTACCATTGCCGATACCAAGAAGAAATTGAGAAAACTCTTTTTCTTCTGGTAAATCTCGCATGTTCTCCGATAAACAGTGCATTTTGAAACAGTTCCACAAAGTAATGAATTTGATTGATGTGTTGACCGTATCACTGCGAGCTGCTAGTTCATTTACGGGCAGCAATTGCCTGAATTCACCACCCAAAACAACAATCTTTCCACCAAATGGCAAATCTTTAGACATGAAATCACGCAATGTTCTGTCCATGACTTCGAGTGCAAAACGTGGTGCCATCGGTGCATCGTCCCAAATGAATACGTCTACTTCTATCAATCTTTTTCCTTCTTTTGAGTGAGCTGAAATGTTGGAAGTCGAGTCCGCAAATAGAGGCACTGGCAAACCAAGAGTTTTGTGCACTGTTTTCCCATGAGGAAGTAATGTTGCAGCAATGCCGCTGAAGGCCATCGTGCAAATATTTTTAGCTTGACCTTTCAATAAGTAGAACACTGTTTTATAAAGAAAAGTTTTTCCTGATCCTCCTGGTCCGTCAATGTAAAAACATTTCCCAAAAGTATCACATCCTTCTGCAACTCGGAGAATCAAATGGACAATTTCTTTCTGTTTCATATTCAGTTTATCGTATTGGTTTTGTCCAATCGATATTTCTTGCAAAAGTCTTCTTTCTCTAACATCTCTTTTATTTGAGAATAAGCTCTCATTTTGCCAGTTGAATGCCCGAATCGTCTGATATAATCTTCTGATAAAGCAATTTTGAATTCTTCCCAAAGATCTCTTGGGTGAGCAGGATAGCAATGAATAAGGATTCGTACAAAAAGACTGCGAAGCTGTTTTGGCATCATCCATGACTTAGCTTCATTAATTGCTCGATTCCATTCAGCATCATCTTCTATGAGACCTTTTGCTAAACACGCAGCTGTGAAAGTTTGATGAATTTCACCGTTTGCAGTTCTCAAATCTTCGTATCAGGTTGCTCCATTCACATTCAATAGCAAAATACGGAGACTGAAAAGTTCAGTTTGAGCAGGACTGACGGAATACATGCGGCCAATCACGTTGTGAAAACTTTTGCGTTTTTCCCATCGATTGACCTTTTGCCCATCGACAAGAGTTACTTTTTTGAACACGTAATGTCGAGGAATATCCGAGTTCAAGTATTGCTTAGAATCATCGTCTCGGTTAGATAAGTGTAGGTAATCAAGAAGCATTGTTGATTTTTGTAAAGCACATCTTATTTCGGCATCATCAAGATCATTGTTGACAATAACGCTTTGCTGATTTGGCAGATGAACAGGCAAACGTGTAATAGCATGACTTCTCTTGCAAAGGTTTGCCGAGAATGCGCCAACATGCTTTCACAGGACCTGCATATCGAGCTTCAATTTAATCACGAAAATCATCATGGTCGATTCTTTTTTCAAAGGCATCATTCTCGATAACGACTGATGCAGCATCATTGCCTTTATAAATGTACTTGTATATGTACTTGACAGCATTGATTGACGAAACAACTTCCACATTCACATGAAAATTAAACACAGTGGATAAAGTGGGAGAATATGGAACAACGTTTCGATTGTTAACCACGAAACTCCCATTTTTCTCATAAAGAATGCCAGTATCCCTCCGACGATACTGTTGATAACCATTTTTATCCATGGTCGTTTCTTGTTGAAAAGGTTTTGGAAAACGCTTCGAACATTTTCCGTTCACCTTACACCAATCAGCGCATGGACCATGGAATCATATGCTTCATTACAATGCCATGCAATTTTTTATTCAGATTCGGATTGGGGATTTCAGCTGAATCCAATTGATTCACAGTGTTGGGATTCGTTATTTTGGAATTTTGTTTGAGCGTTACCAACATATGAACATGAGGTAGTTCACGTTTTTGGAATTCGATGGTATACACGTAAGACATCACTTCACCAAACACTTTTTGCCTGACAATGAGATCAATCAAATAATACTTCTTTATATTGAATACTCTTGTATATACATCTGGTCAATCAACAGCTCTTTGACCAGGAAGTAAGTTGTTCACAATGTCAGTCCATGTAGGATTGCACGTCATCGTAATGAACAGATCAGGTTTTTCAAATTTCCGGACGATCGCCATTGAATCTTGGTAATTTTGCATCATGTTACGTGGCGATCCTACGAACGACGAAGGTAAAATTATCACTTGTTCGATACAACTACCAGTGTCATCTGCAGTTTTTTTGCAAATAGTCATTCAAACCCTGATATGACTCAGCTCGCAACAGTTTTCGATTGAATTGCAAATAATAATTAATCCTGTCTTTTTCAATCTTTACGTAATCGTCCACAACCGATTGTTGTAACAATCGTCCGCCACGTAATATTGAATTGCATTCAGCGACGGACTGGCGTGGACCCTGAGGGTGGGCGCCGACACTCGCCCCTGTTGGTGTGGCGCCCCCTCGAACAGCTTTGTGTACGAATATATTTTTATAAACAAAGATATTGAACAACTAATGAAGCGCAACCAAAAATCTTCTTATCTCAGTCTTATCTCAGTCTCCTATACTGCTGGATCAGCTGATTAATCATTGATAAAGTATTTTTCAGAATAGATGTTACATGTTTCTGTCATTTATTGACTCAATGTTAAAGTGTTTTGGGAAAAATATTTGCATTAATTGCTAGAAATATAACCTCTAAACTCCGTTAGTATAAATATAATATTACAAATATATTTTGCAAGGGTGAAGTTATGCATAACTTTTACAGGATTTGACAAAACTACTAGTTAAAAACTAACGTTTTGAATGTTCAAATTGACGAAATATATCTTTCTCAGCCGAGACTTGTATTCGAATATTCTTCCAGCTCTCTCAATATTTTCTGAATAAAAAAAAAGTTTAAGACTTATTATTGAATTTTCCAAACAGTAGAATAATAATTTCGTTCATAACATAAGGATATAATTTAACAGAACTTGACACAATCGTTTTAGCAGAATTTCATTAAATTATTTTGCATCAGACTTATTTGATAGATTTTTTAAACTATCGAATGAAAGTATAGCATTGTTTTCCTAAATATTGGACAGTTTGGTTGTTGCATAAGAAATAAAATTTTAAACTTTTCCAGAGCATGATGCAGCAAAGTCCAAAGAAATGTACACATAATTACATTCATAATATTTTATTGTTACGATGTGTTGGAAACCCATATTACTTGTTTACAGGCAATGTATAAGAAGTTCTGAAAATAAACAGAAGGTGCATCAAAACCACGTGCCTGCGTATATAGAGAGTGTGGGAGCGGGGGTGCAATAAAATTAATAATGTGCCGCCCGATCCGTCTCTTTTTTTTTTTGCTCATCAAAATATTTGTCAGTAAAATGGCGCCCCCAAGTATGCCTCCCACCCTGCGCCCAGCGACCCAATCCGCCGCTGATTGCAATATTCATCACGTGTGGCCGCACGATGTTGAACGTATATAGATCTGGTCAATCTCTTGTCACTTCCCTTCAACTTCATATCTGCGTGCCACCCTTGAAATCCACGAGGATGAAACAATGGATAGATCCAAGGCTCTACATTTGGATCCATCGAATTTACATTTTGCAACGTTTTTTCCGTTTTGTTCTTCACAGTCACAAAAGTATCCGCTATGTCTCAATCAGCAGTTTTAGAGAAAATAGCCGCAACTTGATTTGTTCTCTGAGCATTGTATCTGCCTTTATCGAATCCAGCTTTGGGTAAAATCGTCAATTGCAGATTAGATGGAGTTAAAGCAACTCCTAGTGACGTTGTTGTTGAAAATAGCGATTCATATCTGCAGATTTTAATATGAGTATAAGAATGTATGAAGTGCGTTTGATTTTTAGCGATCCTCGCTCGGCTTTCTTCAATGTAAACTATGCGAGTGTGATTCATACGTTATGACTACGGGTATGTGTTGTTTAAATCAGACCACCATGAAATCGGTCAGTCGGTCGCAGATTATCGGTGCGAGAGCATAATCTGATGTAGTCGGTTATTCTTTATGTATAAGAAGCCTCATTTCAAACATAATATATTTGCTTTTATTTTTACCGTAAATTTTGTTTTTGTATTTCAACCTTTTATTACTATAGGTTATGGGCCCAGTGCTCCATCTCAAGACAACAGAGTCAGTGTAAAGTTACTGAAGTTTAAAAATAAAAAATAAAGAAATTGTGAAAGATAGAGTGAAACTTGTGAAGAAAGTCAAGTGTCATTGCGTTCGGTAATTTGTTGTTAAAAGTGAATTTCTGCGTGCCAGAATGGCTGAAGCCAAGGTGTATCACATTCATCGTTTCAGCTGACAAAATTACCAACTCTGGAAACGTCAAAAGCAAATTTATATGGTGGACCATAAACTGAAGAGGTACATCGATGGATCGACTCCAAGGCCTGCAGAGGCAACAGAAGCTGCTGTATGGGAAGAAAAGGATGCTGCTGCACAGGATTTTTTAATGAGAGGTCTGGAACTGGATCAGTTCAAATATATGACAGCTTGTTCTACAGCTGCGCAAATGTGGGCGAGAATAAAAACGATACATGCTGAGAAAAGTGATCAGTCTGTACAAGTGCTCTTGGATCAGTTCATAAACGCAAAAATGGATCCAAAGGATTCAGTGCCTCATCACATTGCAAAAGTTGTGTCGATGGCGCAACGCCTGAAAGATACGAACATGGAACAACAGCCATCAATTGTTATAGCTAAGATCGTTTCCAGCTTACCACCAAAATTTGATAATGTGCGTACAGCCTGGTACGCTGTTCCTCGTACTGATCAAACAGTTGAAAAATTGACAGATCATTTAGTCAACGAAGAGTGCTTGCTGAAAGTGCGAGAGTTGAATTTAGCTAAAGAGGTAAAAGACGAAGCATTCTATGCAAAAGGAAAACAAACTAATCAGAAAGAAACCTCCACAAAAAGAAAAGGCTCGTGTCATTACTGTAAAAAGCCTGGTCATTGGGCACGTAATTGTCGCATTAAGAAAAGGACTAATAAGAATAGTGAGTCTTTGGTGGCTCAAAAGACTAAGGATCAAGATTCTCAAAAAGGTTCTGGAAGTTCGGCCACGTCAATTTTAAAACTGTACGACTCATGGCAAAGAATTCTACGGTAAAGGATTTAAAAATTGTGGACTGTGTGGAACAAGATCCATTTTGCGAGGTATGTATATTGGGCAAGCAACACCGAACAAAATTTCCGAAAGGGGAAGCCGTCCGTGATCTTTGTGGGAAAATGAGCCAGCCTTCGATTGGAGGATCAAATTATTTCTTGTTACTGAAGGATGATTTTTCAAGGTACTGTTTTGTCTATTTTCTTAATGATAAAAAGGAAGCTCTAAAGTGTTTAAGGAATTTTATTATGACGTTCGAGCTGATGGACACTATATAAAAATATTGAGAAAAGATTGTGAAACGGAATTCTGCAATGCAGTTGTTAAAGAATTTTGGCCATCTAAGGGAATTAAGCACGAAACAACTACTCCAAGGGCACCGGAACAGAATGGATTTATCGAAAGATAAAACATGACGATTTTGGAAACACTACATGGGTTCACACCATATGAAAAGTGGTTTGGTGTAAAACCATCAGTAGAACACCTGAAAATTTGTGGCAGTAAGTGTTACGCACATGTTACGAAAGATCAAAGAACCAAGTGGAACCAGAGAGGCAATTGGTTCACTTGTGTTTTTAATGGTAACGACAAGACCTGATTTACCTTTTATAATCAGTGTTTTGAGTCAGTTTGCAGAAAATCCAAATTCAAGTCATTGGAATGGAGTAAAACGAGTACTGAAATATTTGAAAGGCACTTCAAATCATGGTATTGTTTTCGGGAATACGTCAGAGGACAATGTTTTAAAAGCATATTGTGATTCTGATTGGGCAGGTGATTTAGATTCGCGAAAAAGTACCACCGGGTGGATTTGTCTTTTAAATGATGATCCTGTGGCCTGGTTGTCAAAGTTGTTTATTTGATAGTAAATTTGACCTTGAATTTTGAAACAATATGGGCCATTGTGTTGTGCACTTAAATTTACTAATTTTGCATTGAATGATGCAAATGAAAATGCGTTATTGTAAGCTCTGATTCGCTCAAGAAAATGTTTTGATTTCGTATGATTCCCCAGGAACAATGCTTCAAGAAGTGGGAGTCGCGGTAATGGATCGGTAACAACTTTACCATGATAGCAGCAATCGCGAAAAGAATTCCCTTTATTCGCAACTTTTTCAGCAGGGAAATGTTTTGCTTTACAATGCTGGCAGGCAATGTCTATTTTTCCAATTTCATGTTCATTCAAATCCGATAACTGGCTGTTGGTACTCAGCTTGCCACCAAAATGTTTTCCTATGAAATGCACCAACAAACAATGACGTAAAATGGTGCGATGGCGATAATAATTATAAAAATATCCGCAATATTGCAAAATGAAAAAAAATTAGTTTATTAATGTACAAATATATTAAAAATATATGAAATTGTAGATGTGGTAATGTAACAAATTATGAATAAATTTAAAAACCATAATTTCATCATCTTTTAATGCTTTTTCCGATTTTGAAGATGAACAATGAATAAAATAAAATTAAAATATTTTAAATTGTGAAAATGGAAGAATCCCTATGGAATTTGAGAGTCTTCGCAATTTGTAATAACACCCTTGTCTTATCGCTTTTTCTGCTGTTTTTTTCCCATGTTTTTCGAAATTATTGAAACATTAACAGCAAGTAATTTGTAGGTTAGGTTGAATTATATTTTGTAATTTGCATAATTATTATTTTAATAATTATTTTAAAAAAATTTAATTTTGTAATTTTCAAATTCATTTTTTATTTTTTATACATTATTTTTTTAAATTTTGTACTATGAAACTATTTATTTGTTAGAAGTTCATTTATTTTCATTACAATTTTATCAACAGAGATACGGAAATATTATAAAAATGATGATGTATTAAATCATATATTATATCATATTGAAGATTTGGACATATTTAAAAATTCCCTCGATATGTGTGAGCAGAATGAGAGAGAATATCGAGCGATTCGGGAGATTAAAATGAGCGGTATGGGAGATGTGCGGTAAAGGAAGTGCAATATGCGAGATTCGAGTGTAACTGGAGTTAAAAATCGTATCCCATAAATTGAAATACCTATCGATTCCGCCTTGAGATGCAGACGCAAACATTTTTGTGTAAACTCGCGAAAACACTGAGGCACATACATACGCGTTTGCGTTCCTGCGTCTCAAGGCGGAAACCATATATCAAGACGAGGTCAATGCGATTGACAGGCAGAATCTCGTTACTTTTAAGTGGACGGATCGACTCAGGGACGACCTGCTGGAGTGCTATGATACCAGTATGACCCCTGAACGAAAAGGTTACATGGCACGACTGCATACTCTGTGGTGCGAGAAACACCCAGAGTTCTCGCATTTTTCGCATCAACGTCTGCGAAACCGTGCCGAGGAACTCAGAAAAAGGGGTTATATAAGCGGAGCGCCTACTCAACCGCAGCCAGAAGAAGCCGGCAACAGAGAAAGAGAGGCGAGACTCAGACCAACCGCGAGCAGACATCCAATAGAGGAAGAGCGACGCTTCAGGACCCGGAGAAACATCAACATTCAGGTTTCTCTTAAGCCCAAAGATCTGGCTGAACTGGATGACGAGCTTCGTGGAGACTTTTCCGAAAAACCTGACCTCTGGACTATTAATTGTAGTGTGTATAATGCAGCGAGAGCTTTGGCAGATGCAAACCGTAAAGCAAAATCA
>CAKNWT010093610.1:0-14028 GCA_932066315.1 Andricus coriarius | reverse complement strand
ATCCCGATAAAATATTTCTTTAAATCAAAGAAATATTTAGGTTAAATGAAGTACATTTTTCTTTAAATTAAAGAAAAAATTACATTGAAACAATACCCATTTCTTTAAATTAAAGAAGTATTTTCCTAAAATGGAAGAACATTTTTCATTCAAACAGTAAAATATTCTGTTGAACCGCAAAAAGAAAGGCGACCAAAACATTTCTTTGATTTAAAGAAAAATTTGTTTGACTGAGAGCTAATACATATTTTTCTTTGATTCAAAGAAATTTTCTTTCAGTAAAACAAACTTTTTTCTGAGTGTAGGCTCTACAATTTATGATTTAAATATTTTTTTCTTTAATGGCCCGAATTATTCCTCTAATTATTTTTGAACGATAAATAAGTTTAGCATTCCACCTCTTTTTGCCCCATAGAAGGTTGATTTAATTACTGTTTATGATTCTCAAAAGTTTGTCTTATTATTCTGAACTTTCCTGGCTGACCCTAAATAAACTTTGACCAACTTCTGACGAAGTGACATGGGCCCAGCCCTTGCAGGTGTAACGGGTAACTGACTAAAATTCAGTCCGACTAAACGAAAATTCCTTATTGAACAACAAAGTTTAAACATTTTTTTGTCCAATTTTACAGTGATGTGATTTCTTTTAGGACCTTCAAATTCATTAAAATAGGTCGTAAAACAATGTAATAACTAAATAAAAATAATTTCTCCTGGTTTAGAGTTTAGTGTCCTAAACTGAAGGTCAAGTTCGCTAGCCAGCCATTTTGGATCAAAATTCAAAAAGTTAGAGCATTTTCAAAATTTTTGAGACCACTTTTCTTAAGATTTAAAAATTCGATATATTTGTTATTCGTAGTACTCAATAAGGCAAGCAATTTATCCTAATGACTTTTTTCGATAAAAAAAAATAGTTATAGTATTTACAAAATAAAAAAATAAAAAAATTAAAATTTCAGGCCGAAAAACGCACGATATGAAAAAAAGTCCAGAAAAGAAAAACATTTCTTTTTGAACGCCCTGCGAGATTCTCATAACAACTTTTTGAATTTTGTTGAAAAATTTAAAATTTTGAGCCAAATAATGCGAGATGCGGAGAAAATGTTAATAAACAGAATTATTGATCTTAAAAAGATCCACAAATTTTCCATTGATCATTTTTTTATTTTTCTCGATGGTTTGACCTTTAATTTTAAAACTACTATGCAAAAATGTCGGGGAAGTTCAATGACCTAGCGTGTAGCGCGAGGTAAATATGTTATCCATCGCAAAGCACGAGATCCAATAGGCGCGCGCCCTAGGCGCGCTCAAATTTGCGAGCTGCGCGCGCGGTGCGCTATGAGAACATGCCCGCTCGGCGGGCAGATTTTTCTTTGATAATTTTATAAACAAAAGTCATTTTTTCGTGATTCGCAACGATTGGATATTTGAAATCCACAGATTTATTATAAACTATGACAGGTATCAATGCGTGCTTACAATTCGTTAAGAATAGCTGCTGTTTACCAATTATTTAAAGGATTTTTATAAGCATATGCACATTCTAATAATTTTTTCATCGATAGGCCTAATGTTTTTTGCGGAATCAACTTGAAATGTCTTGCCCAAGCCTATTTGTTGTCATATTTTTTATAATGGCAAAAACTGTAAAGTATTTAAATAATTTTATAATCAAATACACATTTTGATCATTTTTTCATGAATAGGCTTCATTTTTCTCGGAATCAACTAGACATGATCTGCCAACAAAGCCTGGCTATCATATTTTTCAAATTGAAAAAAAATGGTAATTATACTAACAATTTTTGTAAAAAATGTACATTTTGACTAGTTTCTCATAAATAGGCTTAATTGTCGTTTAAAGAATTATTAGCTTCTATCAATTTAACAATATTACAGCAAGGACTCTTTGGCGAGACATTTCGATTTGATTGTGCAAAAAAATGAAGCATATTCATGAAAAATTGGTCAAATTGTTCGTTTGTTCATAAAAATTCTGTATATATTTAACAGTTTTTTTCATTATGAAAACTATGACGGCAAGGAGTGTTTGGCAAGACATTTCGAGTTGATTCCGCCAAAAAGGCAGCCTCTTCATAAAAGAATGATTAAAATATGCATTTGTTTATAAAAATTGTAAATATAATTCACAGTTTTTATTACTGTGAAAAATATGACGGCAAGAAGTCCTTGGCAAGGTATTTCGAGTTGATTCCGCAGAAAAATGAAGCCTTATAATGAAGAAATGGTTAAAATGTGCATTCATTATAAAAATTATTTAAATAATTGGTAAACAGCAGCTATCTTATCTGATTCTAAGAGCACATATATCTGTCAAATTTCATAGAAAAGCTGTGGATTTAAAATAGCGTATCATTACGCATCATGAAGAAATTATTTTTGTTTCATAGTTTTCTTATAACATTACAAACAAATTTTGTTTTACTCTAGCCCACTGGAAATGATTGAGTTGTTGCATTGATTTACGTATGCCCTGTTTTAATACACTTGAAAGTCTTAAAGAAATAGTATCACTGAAAAGTTAGACAAAAAAGTTAAAACTTCGTTGTAAAATGACAAATTTTGGTTCAGGCGATTTTTTGGTAGGGTGATTTTTTAGTAGGGCGATTTTCGTTAAAAAAAGGTGCTTTTTCCCGCACTGTGCGCCTTGCCGGTAAACTATCATCTCTGATGAAGATTGCATGCTGAATAGTGAATACCGATACTGAATTACGTAATACTTCCTCTATGATCAATCTGAAAGGTTGCCTGAGGCTGAAGCTTTTCGAGTAATTATTGATATCGGTGTCGCTTCATGCAACGAGGTGTGGCCAATAGAAGCTTTCTCACCCTAAAGAGCCTCGAGTGGTCGTATAAACTAATAACGTGTTACACGAGTACCGAATCAATATATAACCAATATTATCCATACACACACATACTTGTTTTCTCGTGACATAAAAAATCAACGATCAATAAAGATTAAGATCACAAATAATAACAAGGGCGCAATAACTTTCTGCCATCATAAACAAAATAATATTTTAAAGTGTTATTAGGGGTGGATTTATTTTTTTATTGCTTGGATGCCGCATTCTGATGGGGTAAATTCGACCATTCCTAAATTGATAGTTTAAATTACAGGGGGTTTTAACCAGGATCTAGAAGCAGTTACGGCTTTAGCTGGTTCTAAATTCTGGTTAAAACCAGTCTTAAAACCAGTAATTCTGCACCCCAAGTAGCTGAATCTCTCAGCGACAAAATATGTTGTTTTTTCAGGAAATTAGCCAACAGGTATTTTTCCGATTTAAGAAACGAAATTTTTCACAATGTTACCAGCATTTACATAAATCTTCACGTCAATTAAAAATAAACACCAATTTTTTCATTAAAATTCTGTATGGGGACGTAGTCTATCTTTCAATGGCGCTGATTCACCGAAAAATTGCCGCGACCGTGGCAAATGTGAGGTGAGTAAAACTCGAAATCCATTGGAAACAATGCAAAGTAAAGTAAAATTATAAAATGCTTCCATAAGTCGTACATATTTTGAACAATTTTTTCACCATTCAGAAATTGTTTACAAATCGCATAAAATTATCTGAAAATGCGTATGGCTTATGACAGCTTTTATAATTTTAATTTATTTTGTATTGTTTCCAATGTATTTCGAGGTTTGCTCACCTTACTTTTGCCAGGGTCGTCGCTATTTTCGGTGGCGGCAGCACTATCGGAAAGGTAGATCAGGTCCCTATAGTTTTTTATCTAGTTCAGATGTTCAAATTTTATTTTTGGATTCTGATGATTTTTAATATCCTCTTTTGAAATCCACGAGAAAATTAAAAAAAAAGTTTAAAATTCACAAGGTGGCGACGATTTGTTTGAAAACATAAAAAGTTATCTTTTACAAAAGAAAACCACGCTTATATTTTTTGCCCATTTTTTGTTGAATGTGCTCTTCTATAAGGTTCTATACGGTTTTTTGAAAAATCTTAAATTAAATTAAAATAAAAAAAAATTTTATTTAAATTTTTATTTAAATTTAATTTTTATTTTTATTTGAATTTTTATTTAAATTTATTATTAAACTTTTTTATATTATTTCTTATAGAAATTGCTACATAATTTCGATTTTAAAATTACAGGGCAATTAAAAAAAAATGATAGACCTCAGTCAAAAAAAATTGGAGACTCATGGAAAGAGAAGAATATGAATGAAGAATATTGAGTAATCGAAATATTAAATTAATTAAGCTCTGATTTTAAAGGATTTTCAAAAATAAAGAAACGTATTATGAAAATCCAGGACTTTTAGATTGGAGTTTATTTCCAATTTTTAAATTCAATTCCAGTTTCAATGAACTGCAAATTTGAAACCGTCAGTGCTTGAAATTTCATTCTATTTTAAGGACAAGAATTGAAACTCTAAAATTAAATTCAAATTGCTTTACATTCAAAAATTAATTAAATCATCAAGTTTTCCCGGTTCTCCTGGTAAACATTCGTGATTTTTCCCGGTTTATAGAAAAAATTCTCTTTCTTTGCGAAACTTATAGTTTTTTCATATATATGATATATGTATGTCAATAAGAACCAAAAAAACTTTTTTTCAAGAAATTGATTGACTTTGAATCATATAATAAGTAGGATAAGGAAATTTTTGTGTCAAATAAAAAGGAAAATACAGAGATGAGTTTAAAAATCCATTATTGAAGCAATTTTTTAATATTATGTTTTACATATTTTTGAAACAATAATTAATCATTCATAATTTCGAACTGAAAGCGTCTGAAATTAAAAATATATATTGAACGATTTTGAACAATTGAATTATAAAAATGATTTCAGATTAAAATTTTGAAAATAGGACAATGTCAAAACATTAAAAATTGAATATTTTAAGATTCGACTTTTGGAAATTGGGCCATTTAAAATTCAGAGAAATTGAAATTGTATTATTTATGATTAAAAGCGTTCAAAGTTCAATTATTAAAAATTGAAAACTTTTGAGTTTGAATAATTTTAAATGCAAAGCGATTAAGATTTGACAATTTAATATTGAAAACTAAATTAAATCTTTCGAAGTCAAAGCTTCTGAAATTCTAGAATTTTAAATTGTTATTACATAACAAAATTATAATTGATTATTAAAGCTAATTAGACACATTTTCTAAAATCAAAAAATGAATTGAATCATTCTAAAAAAAAAACTTTCAAAATAAATAGTAATTTTAAATGGGAAAAATTAAAAATGAACAAATTTCTATTCCGGAACTATGAAACTTAAACGAATGCGGGAAAAATAAAAAAATAGGGGTTTCGAGATGCAAATTCACTCTTGAAATTTTCCAATCAAATATTTTTCAATTTGAAATGATTTATTTATTAAAATCTTGAACTAAAAATCGGGCAATTTTAATATATCGCATTGAAAATTAAAATAAAGGATACAAAACAAGATTGCTGTGATGATTCCATTTTTTGAAATTATACAATTTCAAGCTTTTAAATTCAATATTGCTTTATGTTTACATCTAAAATTATTAAATTCAAAACTGACTATCAAGGCTTTGTCCTGATTCTCCTAGGTGGGTGGCCACCCTGAATTCGCTTAAAATTCTGAGTCCGTGTCACAATTATCTTAAAATTGAAAATTGAAGGATTCCATCTTTTTAAAGTATTTCTTTCTCAAAATTTAAAGTTGTCAACTTTTGCATTAGATTGGAATGACACAAGATTATAGTTAAGATTTATCGCATTCTCATCATAATGAGAAGGTATTGTTTTTCAAAACTGACTTTCGTTGTTAGCGAGGAAAATACGAAAATTCAATTTTATGATAAAAAAAATTATCCTGGTTACAAAAATTGTTTAGCCTACATAAAAGTCATTGGATGTATTCCTTATAAAAGGTAAAATTCAACAATAAATATATGTGTGGCTTTTTTATCAAAATCAGATTGTTATATTTTCAAACAAATCGCGTCACCACTTCGGTAATTTTTAACTTTAACAAAACTTTCCCATGGATTTCGAAAGAAGATGAAAAAAGTCACTAGAAACCAAAAAGAAAATTCGAACTCTTGAATTAGATCAAAAACTACAGAATTTTAAACAAAGAATTTGTATTTTTTCAATGGATGTCAAAATTCAAATACTCGTAACTTTGTGGACCTTTTTTCAAATCAGAAAAATACATACCGTCTAATTTCCTCTAATAAACAACATATTTCGCCGCTGAAAGATTCTAGTACTTGAAGTGTAGAACCTGCCTGATTTGAAATGGATTCGATCCTGTATAACTTAACAAAATTGTAATCTAAAACAAATCTTTTTTCTCCAAATAACACAATATGTGGGGTTCAGCCTTTAAAAAAATGTTTTCTTAACTAAGTTAATGTACATTCTTAGGTATCCCATAAGAAAACCTTCCTAGATGCCCCTTTCTGATTTTAATGAAACTAAAGTATGATAAAGAGGGTTGAAAAATAAGCGACACATGTTTTTTTAGAGGATAAGAAAAACACGTGTCGTTTTTTTATCTACTCTCTAACATACTTCAGTTTAATTGCGATCGAAAAGGGACACTTTGAGATTTTGGCTTGCCAGTTTACTTACTTCCATGGCAAATAAGTTTCATTTAATTTTGAATTTGAATTAACAAAAGAAATCATATTATTCCTCAAAATTCCGCACTAATTACATACAATTTCCATATATTTCCTTAATTTTATAGAATAAGTCATAAAACGGACAGCGAAGATTTTTTCAATCTGCTTACCTGGTTGTAAAGAGCTTTCATTCGACTCGCCATTCTGAATAGGTATCTTCAGACTTTTCCAGAATAAATTCCACGTGAATTTGGCCAAGTAGCTTATATCCAAAACAGTCGATGGCAATTTTCCTGTATATTCAATTACCCACTGCAGGGACTCTTTGACATCAACTTGTGTATTTTTTAATATATTTAATATAATATCATGTAATATAATATAATATAGTCTTTGATGTGGTTCCTTAAGTCAGCAACTTATTCGATATCGCATCTAGTCGACGAGTATCTATGATCTCCTCTCGCGCCGGAAAATCGGCGCGAATCGACAACAGGTTTCTGAAGACTCTGGCCAGCGAATAATCGGTAGATCCGTATCCCATTTATGTGATTTATGTGCTTTCTCTTTATGGAGTGTTATCATGTTATCATGTAATTTCCCTTACTCCGGAACTGATTACTATTCAGAGTATATAAAATCAAAAGAAGACCCGGAATGTCTTTCCTTGCTATTTGGATAATCTTCTTTTCCTTTATGGAGAAGTCTTTTAATGCCTCGCCTTTCAAATTCAACCTATTATTTCCGTAGACAACTGCTTTCAGACTCGCCAGAGAAGCTGGAATGATAAAAGGAAAGAGCATTGAAAACGAAATACAAATTATTTCGAATGATATGAATTGTTACGAGTCCCTGTATTTAATGATTCAGATTTGAAAAGCTAATTTAAACAGACTCTACTTTGGTACGATATGAAAATGAAAAGTTCCAAATTTTATCGTGGCTATCACGGATTTGCTGTAGACATACGGCATTTTCAATTATTTGGAAAACCAGTGAAGTAATTTGTTTTAAACTTTAGGGATAAATAAAATAATATAAATGAACACACTACCTTCAGAAGCTTGAGCCATCTAAATCCATTAGGAAATGAGGAAAATAAAAAAAAATCTGTTTTTGAGATTATGTTGAAGAAATGTACAAGAACATCTGATGACATATGTATTGTTTAAACTTGCATCAGAACCTTTTTAATGCTAATAAGAAAAAAACCGTATCAGACAATGAATAATTGAAATAATAACTGTATTTGTTTAGAAATATAGAGCACATAATTCTCATTAACTTTTAAATATTTTTTGCACAATCCAAATAAACATCAAAGTTAAAACAATTTTCTTAACAACGCAGTTTTTGAACTGTTAAACTTTTCTTCTTGAATTATTTTCAAATGAGAGAAGTTTATAATTCACATAATTATTCATTTTTTAATTACTCAGATTTCACAGCCCAAAATAATCTCGAAATAGGGGAAAAGGGTAATTCTTCGCGAAAATTGGGGATTAAATTCTTTTAAATACAATTAATATATATACAATATTGAATTCTATATGAAACGCATTAAATTTCTAAGTTTTGAAGTAGAAATAAATTGCATTTTCAGCTATGTAATTGAATTTTCAACCAAAAGTAACGAACTTTCAACCAAAAGACGAACTTTTAACAAAAAAGTTGAGTTTTCAAGTTAAAAAGTCGAATGGTATCGAAAACAGTTAAATTTTAAACCCGAAAGATAAATTTTCAGTCAAATAGTTGAATTAAAAAAAAAATCATCCAAGCAGTTGCATTTACAAACAAATAGTAGAGAAGTTTCAAGCAAAAGAAAGGAATTTTTAACAATTAGTTGGATTTTCAACCTACAAAGATGAATTTTCAACCAAATGGTCTGATTTTCAAACAAAAAAGACTACACAGAAAAAACTAAAGTTACATTTTGTTGCATGTAAAATTTTCCGCTGATAAAGTTTACATGCTATTTGGCGAAAGATTATCCTACGATGGAATAAATAAAAGCTGTCGTCTGCTACGCCCTTAGCAGCAATGGGAAAACGACAAAGTATGAGTGGATTCGAGCTATAAATCAGGACACCAGATTTGAAACAACTATTCGGTTACTTCATTATTAATTTGAAAATAATAAGACTTAGAAAATACAATAGTTAAAATGTGTTGCAGGTACATTTTAGAACGGTTAAATAATGAATGTATTTCGGTGAAAGTTTAAGCGAGGTTAGGAGAATAATTCTGACAGCCAGGAATCCCTATTCTGCTCCAATTTAGTTAAGTTAAAAGGCGGTAGACAGCGCTGATGTCGCGATTCTCGTATCTTTTAGAATAAAAATAGAGCGATAATGAGGCGAAAGATTATCCAGGCAAGGTTAAAAATGGAAAATTATCTTCGATTCATGTAAAGTTTAACCGGCAAGGTTATTTTTTGTTTGCGGCGAATCTTTCACCTGGAATCGATGTAAACTTTATCTTTCGTTTTTTCTGTGTAAACTTCAACCAAATGGTTGAATTTTTAATTCAAAAAGACGATTTTTTTGAAAGATAGTTGAATTATCGATTTGAGAAATTGAATTTTCAACTTATTAGTTGTATTTTAAAAACCATCTTTTAAATCAACATGACGAGTTTTTTAGAATATAGTTGAATTTTAAATAAAAAAGTTAATTTTCAACCAACAAAGATGACTTTTCCTCAATAAAAGATGAATTTTCGATCCATAAGGATGAATTTGTTACCCAAAAAGTCGAATGTTCGACAAAAAATTGAATTTTAGACCCAAAAATATTACATTTGAACAAAATAATTGAATTTTAAACCAAATGTTCGAATTGCCAAATAAAAGAGGCTAAACCTCAACCAAAACAAGTTGCATTTCCGGAAGAATAGTTGAATATTCAAGCCGAAAAAGGGAATTTTTTCAAAAGACAGTTAAGTAAATCAGCCTGAAGAGGTGAATGTGAAATAAATAGGTCCTTTTTAACAATAAAAGATGAATTTTTTATCATATAGTTGTATTTGCAACAACAAAAAAGCAGTTTTAACCAAATAGTTGGACTTTCAATCAAAACAGAAGAATTATTAACAAAATAGATGAATTTTCAACCAAATACTTGAATTTTCAAGCAAAAAGACGAATTTATTAGATGACAGATGTATTTTCAACAAAAAAGGTGATTTTCAAACCAAAAAAATGAATTTTCGATCAAAGCAGATGAAATTTTTACCATAAAAGATTAACTTTTAATCCAAATGATGAATTTTCTATTCAAACAGGCGAATATTCAACAAAACAGTTCAATTTTCGACCAAAAAACTGAATCTTCAACAAAATAATCAGTTTTTCAACCAAAAATAGTTAAATTTTCTTATTGGGTTCTATCAATTTAGTTCAGATTTAAGCAAAAAAACGTGAAAAAGGGGGAAATGGGAAATTTCTTGAAAACAGGAGAAAGAAGAGAAATCCTTGAAAAAGGAAAATGAGGGGAATAAGGGAAAGAGTGTGAAAACTGTAATTGAATTTTAAATTTATCGATTTCAAACGTTTTCGACTTGAAAATATACTACTGAAATTGTTGAATTTCAAACACTATTAATCTAAATTAGAACGTTAAAATTTTAACTAATTTTGAATTTAAATTTTAAAAGTTTTATCGCGAATAAAATTGAAATTGAGTGCAGTGAACTTTTCAGAAAAGCGGAAAAAAGTCGATTAGTCCAATTTTTTCTTCACAAAGTAACAAATATTTGCATTTTTCCAAAATAGTCGAACAATTAGTTTGATCCGAGCCCTGTGTTATTTAACTGCTTCTTAAGAATCGAATCCCCTACTTTGAATAAATCCATATCCAAAACACCCTATCCTCTTACGGAACTGAAATCCTGTGCTAACAAAGTTGTCACATTTTCCCTATTTCCCCTTGGTTCTTAGATTACAAATTCTCTAGTTATCCCAAGGGGGATCTCTCTCAGGGACGTGTCTTCATATATGTATAATAACTGCAGGAAGATCTCATATATTTAATATGAATAACTACCTGGTGTGATGTGTAGAATATAGAATTACTTGAATGAAAATATAATTAAAATATTAAAGGAGAAAAAGGAGGCAATAATGGAAACAGTTTCTGTATATTTAAAACTAAAATCGAGCTCTTTCAGATAACGTCTATCTTAAGCTTTTTGAGTGGAGACAAACTGCAATCGATTTTGTTGGGTCATATTCGACTGAAATTATGTACTTGAGAAACCTCGAAAGCGGAAAACGAATCTGTGGAAACCATTTCAAAACTTAGATCACAATTTTTCTTCTGAGACAAATTTCAAAGGCTCTATTTGCACGTACAATTAATTATTACGTGCTGTGTTTAAAGTGAAACGGTAACTTCCTCCGATCAGTGTGTGAAAAAAAACCTGCAAAATAATGCATGAATTGAAATTATTTTTTTGCATTGTAAAAAGTTAACCGAAATCTATGGCGGGCTTCTCTTAAGAATCCAAATTTTTTTTTATTTTTATGAACAAAATATTAGATTCTCTAATTCCGAAAATTTTGGATGCTCGAATTTCGAGAAGCCCGCCATGCGGAAAGTAATAATGGACATCTAATGAGAGAAAAAAGATTGATTTATTAATTTATTTAAAGACCGTTTTGCACAAACCAAAGCAAAACAAACCAAGCAACATAGTCTAGGAAACCCGGTTTTTACTTCCTGGATTGACCGCCAGTGGTCACTGCTGATCTATTCTTATTTCGCAGATCGATAGTTCAGAATATGTAACTAATTTTCTTTATTTACGAATTAATTGCCTCGTAATGTATAGTTCAATATCTTTTTAGTTTATTTTTCAATATTTGTTTTATTAATAGAAATAAAAATCGAATTTGAAACTATCTTTGCAAAAACTTTAATGTCGGTAAGGTCGGTGCATTACTTGAGATCTTTAGCAAGACGAAACTTTTGCTTAAGATTGTATCTTTGCAAAATTATAATATTATATTTTAACATCGCTACATTTATAAATTTATTGCCTTAAAACTTATTTATTAAGGAACGTCTATCAATGGAATGTACAGTACAAAATTATAAAAAAGATGGTTATGGCAAGTACAATTCGCGCTAAATCTGACTTATTTTCAATCTAGAATGTTAATTTTTTACCAAAAAAAGAGAAATTTATAACAAAATACACCATTTTGCAACTAAATTGTTAAATTTTCAACTAAAAGCGATCAATTTTAAGCCACAAATGGAATAGTTTAATTTTCAGTTGAAAAAATTAGTTTTCAACAAAAAAAAACGAATTTTTCATCAATGAGTTCAATTTTCAATTAAAGAGATGAAGATTCATCTAATAAAATTAATTCATAACAAAGTAGTTCAACTTTTAACCCAGCAGTTACATTTTCAATCAAGAACATCAATTTTCAACCCAATTGCTGAACTTTCAACTGAAAACTATCAATTTTCAACCAATAATAAAACAGTTAAATTTTCAATTAAAAAAATTAATTTTTCACCAAAAAAGAACGAATTTTTCATAAAATAGTTTAATCATCAATCAATATAATGAATGTTTAAAAAAGAAGTTCAGTTTTCAATCATGTAGTTGAATTTTTATCTAAAAAAGATCAATTCTCAATGAAAAATTGAATTTCTTCGGTTCGTAAGAAAAAAAAATTTTAAAAGGGGGAAGTTACTTGAACACATGGGGGAAAATAAGAATTCTGTAAAAGGGGGCAAAAGGGAGAAATAGAGGAAAGAGTGTGCAGTTTGTATTTAGGTGCTTTACTTTTAAAATATAACGTAGTCTTTAAACGACCACACAGAATTTAATTGTTAATCAAAATTTAATAGTTTCATGTCGACTGCAATAAAGGAGATAGGAATCTACAAACTAATTTATTTTAATTCAATAGGAAGAATAGCGAAAACTTTCAAGAGGAACCATTGTCTGGCAATCAATCTTAAGGTCTGACAGTCTGACTCAACTTTTGTCTCGCTTAAATGTACCATTTCCACTTGAGGGATCTTTTCTCGAATATCTCGAAGTAGACTATAAAGTTAACCATCAGATGTTCTAATTCAATGATCCGTAAATAAGTGAAAAGATCGATCCTCGAGAATATTTTTTAGTCTCTTTTGAGTTGATCTAAATTGGCAAACAAGATAAACTTTTTGGATCAACAGGCAGATTCTGTCATATTTGACTAAAGCTTGCCAAAGAAGACAAACAATAGATATCGCTGTCTTTCTTTGTGTACCGAAATTCCCTGGATCTGGCAAGCATTTAAGCTCTTTTAAAAGCTCTCAGGTTGAAATAAACGATTTTTACCAGCGACCTCCTCACCCACACTTATGCCAAGTAAAGAGAAATAAATTGATCATCAATTTTTCGACACGAATAATCGCAAATTTTCATGAAAAGAAGAAACAGATTGCCTAGAATGTATATGTATAGTGTATAAACTTCGAAAAAGAAAATTTTGTGGCATTCTAAACTTCCGATTTGATACCATAAATATGTTTTATGATAGTGACTAGTTATCTGAAATTTAAAAACCATGACGAAAAAAATAGTTAAGTGAATCTTGTTTTTAACTTTAAGTAATTTAAAATCTAGATCTTTATATGCAGAGAAATCAGCTTGCCGACTGTCGCCAAGAACAATAGGTTTTTATATATCTGGCTGGCATCATTGCAAATATTCTTTTCTCATTTCCCTTCATAATAGCGCCAAGCATTTTGTGCCTTTGCGTGGGCGAGATAATTCAGCTGGAATTTTATGCATAATTTGAACATTTGGACGTTCGTATTTTGACCGAACATTATGACGACCCGTGAAAATAGAACACTATGCCGCCGGTCTTTGCATTCCAAATGTAATTTAGTACATACAATAGGTTGCCATCCTTGACCACAAAACTAAAGTGGCGACTTCCAAAGATGCCAACTCGTTCTTAATTTGCAATCAGAAAAACATTTACCTTTTCTAAATATTTAAATAATTTTAGTGAAATAAAAGTAATAAAAAAAGAAACACTCTTGTCCTATTTTTCATTTTGAAATTTGACTACTAAATATATCTTCTAAATATCCGAAATATTTTAATAATAGATTCCTTAGAACTACACTCCAAAATAAACAATAGATTTCGCTAGTCTAGTCTACAAAATTCATTAATCATATTTTGAAATATGAAATTGCATTCGAATAAACGTTTTAGACTCTCAAATGTTAACATATCACTTAACTCTACTGTATTGCCAGAAAATAATTTCGAGTTTACCACAGCTTTTCGATATCCAGTTGACAATAACTGCTATAATAAACCAGAAATTTTATTGGTTCAAACTGCATACAACTGTTACGGATTTTCTCATGAAAGAGCACGTATCATAAAATAAATG
>CAKNWT010093605.1:0-10332 GCA_932066315.1 Andricus coriarius | reverse complement strand
ACTTGTAGTTATTTACTGCAAGAAACTATCCACCTAAAAAACACTACGCGAATCGGGTAGTGTCACGCTTACCCCTAGAGGCTCGCCGAAAGGGAAATAGCTTAATGATATACATACATAAAATTGTAAATGCTTTATTTACGGAGATAAATTCAAAATAATTCAAAGACTTTTAAACTCGATGTTTTTTATATTAAGTAATTACTTAAGTATATTATAAGTAAATATTTGCGGTCGAGAATTTCCTCATATTCTTGAGGCTACTATTATTATATTTTATGAAACTTGTTTTCGGGTGAACCCAGTTTTCCATCATAGCCACGGATTAAGTCAAGTGACTGATGAGATGAGGATGTTATTAGTTAATTCAATATGGTGTCTGAAATCATTTGCAATGATGTTGTAGGTACAAAATTAGGAGCATGGTGTAGTTTTCAGTTCGTATCTTACCGCTGTTATCCTTATATAGCGGTCCCGAGTGTTGGAGGTGGCAGTCGCCTGTGGATGATTTCTTAGACCCTGTATCACTCTATAGGTTTTAGTCGCTTGCTTCCTGATGGTCTAGGAAGTTTCTTACAATGCGACAGGTGTTTAATAAAACCGCCTTCTGAGCTGCTGCCTGTACCTTACTGACTCCTAAATGTTCAAGATGTTCAGTGCATCTTGCGTGCACATTGCCTGTAGCCGAAATCACAATAGGATGAATAGATGCATGTCTAGGTTCGTAGATGTTCTTGAATGGATGTTATGTTGGCAAAGGATCTCCTGCACAAGACGAGTCAGTCTGTGATAGCGATTGCCCTTTCGAAATGTATACAACTGTCCCAGTTTTGCTCTTATTTTACTAATCTCGCTTTAAAGTCAAAACTTCCACGGTGGTCTGACATCTTTCTTGGACCGTAGTTGTTGGCAGCCCGGACTCTTGAGTTTTATGCTCATCATCCAGACACACGCGACAGCAACACAAGACGCAAAATTCTGCACCTGCAGCATGCTCATATCCTGTTGCAAGAACAGAGACAGTATCTCGGTGTTCAATGCGCCAGCTAACCGGAGAAGGTCCTTGTTGACTCTAAATGTCGGCAGACCGTTTTTCATTGATGGTTCTTCATATGCGACCTCCAGGATGGCATCACGAAAGCACACCATGAGACGCAAGCTTTCCTCATCGAGCTCTCCAATGAGTTCGGCAGGAGCAGGGGCAGGCTCTGGCTGCTGCGAGCCTAACGACCGTCGACCATAAGACAGTCGCCCTGCTTTGTCTCCCAGATCCGGCCCCCGCTCGTCCATATCGTCTCGTGTCACGGGTATATGAACCGTCTCTTCCACCGCTTCGGCGGGGTGCGCTACAGGTTCTGCTAGTTGTTGTTGCTCCTATTCTTCGATGTTACTTACTTCGGCCTCAGATATAAGGTGACGCCATCTAATGGATCGTAGTTGATCAGCAATATGTTGTTCAGTCACTCTATGGGTTAGCTCGGGATAAAGATCCACGAAGAGACGATGTTGTTTGCCCCTGACGGGTCCTTCCCGTGGCGTTGCCTGAAAGTGACATCTGATCACGTCTCCATCATTTCCCGCATCCACTTAATCCTCTTTTTGGCCGGCGCACCCTGGAGTTGCTGTCGGAGTGCAGTATCAACCTCAGATCTTATTCGGTTGATGGTTCATCTAGGAAGGATGTTCCCGTCTATAATCTGACGCCTTCGTTGTCCAAGGTCGTCTTTGGTTACTATTCTCATTTCCGGGAAATTCGCTACAAAGTTTTGGCAAAAGGCTATCCCGCGGAGAGAAGTTGTGGTCGTTCCCGTCTCGTGTTCGAATTGGCAGCGCATCAAGTGCTCATCATAATAAGTTGTGAAGTTGTTGCGCTACCATGGCATTCCTGTAGAAGTGGTCTGCGCGTATATTCTTGCGAGGCAAGCATCTTATAGCCATGAATGATGTGCTCGATGTTCTCGTTGGGATCTTAACAAAGGCGGCATCTGTCAAAAACTGCCGCCATACTGACGATGTGTTTTTGGTAATTTCACGTTTTAACTACACTGTCCTGGGTAGCAATGACAAATCCAGACAATGACAATTTTTTCACATTAACTCGACATTCTTAACGATCTTATCTTTTCAATTTTTTCGGAAATACTTTTGAACATAAAAAGTTTTTCTGTGATAAAAAAAAATTATTCATAATTTTTAGAGCGTCTATATTTTTTTCACTTTCAGAACTCCATAAAAAATGTAATTTCTCCTATACAAACTCAAATAAAAAATCTGAAATTTTTTTTAAATTGCGCATATTATGCAGATTAAAAAACAAAAATAACATTCACGATTCTTCCAAAACTCTGCGATTAAAAAATTTCTTTATTTTATTTCGACTAAGCCCAACCGTAAGATATACACGTTATAAGGGACCCGAAAGGAAACTTTCCGGTGCTAATGCGTTTCCGATTTATAAAATTGTTTATACATGAATATACGAATATACATACATGAATCTCGCAGGGGTGAATTATAAAATCGACTGTGTGCTGATCATATGGGTTTATGAGTCTTATTACTGACTTATTTATTACTTATTACTTATTATACATACTATATATACCTATCTTTTTATCTTTCTGTTTCATATATTGTATTGCTATAATTGGCAAAAAAAGTTTTAATTGGAACAAAATAACATACTAATAGAGTGAAATTAAATCTTTGAAAAAATCGAAACATAGTCGTGTTTGATATCAAATTAATCAGTAATGGACAAACAAGTATAATATGTAATCATATTTCGAGTTCAAATATTTATTAATGAACGCCAAATTAGCATCAGCGCGCCAGATTGGAAAAAGAACGCTCTCGCGAGCTGTCCGCTCCGGTAGCGCATATCTGCCACGCAGTGCTGGAAAAACCGAGGCGAGAACTAGGAAGGATGATACGAGACGAGGAAAAATAAAACGAGACAAACCGGAGAATAGGTGCGGGAAACCGAGGCGGAACCGAGGAATGGACTAGGCGAAAATCTGCTGGGCTCGCTATTTCTCGTCTCGGATCGCATCACTATTAATATACTATGCTTAGTCTACGCTTGCCCTGTGCATCTTTTTTTTCATTCTTACCACATAAATTCTCAAACTGTCCCCCAAGATCTGAATACGAAGATCATTTACGTGATTGAATTCTCGACACCAGCCGATAGTAAGGCAGGATTCTGCTTACAAACGCGCGAAAAAAATGCTATTTTTGTAAGTTTGTTTTTAAAAGATTAAGAAAGATATTGATGTAGGGCTTGTTATGCCTAATAAATATACTCTTAAAATACATTAAAAAATTTTTTTAGTTTATTTTACGCGCTCTATATACATTTAAATGGCACTTTCTCGAAACCACGTTTTCTAGCTTGTTAAAGAAATCCCCGAAACTACCGAATCGATTGGTCTGCAATTTGTACGAAATATTCTATACATACATATCAACCGGTGGTAGCAGATTTATATGAAATTTTTTATTTTCACTATTACTTTTTTGCAAAACATAAGCAAAAAAATGAGATTTTTTTGTCGAATTGCCGCCATTTTTTTTTTTTGCATGTAATTGAAAAAATCTGCTACCACCGGTTGATATATATGTATAGAATATGTGGTAAAAATTTTAGACAGAACGCATAAAATAAACTGAAAGAATTTGTTAAGTGTATTTTAAGAGTATATTTACTAAGCATTACAAACCCTAAATCAATATCTTTCTTAATGTTTAAAAAAAATGTCTACAAAAATAGCATTTTTTCGCGCGTTCGAAAGTAGAATCCTGCCTTAAACTCTTTGCTTCCTCGAAAGAGGACCTTAACATCCTTGTGGAGGCGGTAAATAGGTACTCTAAAGCGATTGGCATGAGCTTCGGACTGGATAAGTGTGCCTGCATCCACCTACACCAAGGAAAACTAGAAGCAACATCATCGCGTGACGATTAGGATGTTCAATTTATAGGCGGAAGTACCATTCAACACCATGATCGCAGCTTCCCTCGCCTACGACTTCTCGATTATTTTGGAAGTACATTTTGAACATAAGAAAGTTTTTCTATGCTGAAAAAAATTATTTATAGAGCTTCTAGACATTTTTTCATTTTCAGGCCCTTATAAAAAATTTAATTTCTCCTATATAAACTTGAATAAAAAGCTGAAAAAATTGTAAAAATGAGGCATATTATGCAGATTAAGAAACAAAAATGTCATTCACGATTTTTCTAAAACTGCGATTAAAAATTCTTTTATTTTATTTCGGCTTCGCCCAGCCAAAAGATATTAATCTATAACAAAAGTTACAGTACATTTTTGCTTTATAAAGTAAAGCAACAGCGACACGAAATTTTGTACACCAACGTTATCAACCAATGATAAATTTTCGATACAACCTACATGATTTTGATTCATTAAACTAGATTATAAAATCGTGTTCATACAAAAATAAATAACTAGGAAATCAAAGATAAAGGCTCCTGATAAACAGTGAGAATTGCCCCTATGATTAATGAGGTAATTGAATTATTGAAAGATAAAATTTTGAGCATATACTTTTATAAATCAGTGTCACATACCTAAATATACATACATGAATTTCTTACGGGTGAATTATAAAATCGATTGTTTTCTGATCATATGAGTTTATATGAGTCTTATTACTGACTTATTTATTTCTTATTACTTATTATACATTAAAATTTAATAAAATTTAAAAAATATGTGGTAGGAAAAGTGATTCAAATAGGTACGCATTTTCCATGTTTTAAATGTCCCGACAAATATATCCCGACAATTAAATCAGTGTTAAATTCTTTAAACTCTAAATTACTTAAAAATGTAGATATCTTTTTACCTTTATGTTTCATATATTCTATTGTTATATTTGGCAAAATAAATGTTTAATAATAACAAAATAACATACTAAGAGAGTGAAGTTAAATCTTTGAAAAAATCGAAACATAATCGTGTTTGATATCAAATTAATTAGTAATGGATAAACAAGTATAATATGTAATCATATTTCGACGATGTCACGAAGTGCTGGAAAACCCGAGGCGAGAACGAGGAAGGATGAAACGAGACAAGGAAAAATGAGACGACGAATACCGAGGCAGCAGGTATGTCCCTCTTCCTGTCCTGTCTCTTTCCTCGGGATTTCTCGCTTGGCGGCAACGCTAACAAATTAAGTGCATAAACAAACATATTTTTTTCAACAAGTAAAAGCTTTCACAAATCACAGTTGAATATATATTTTCGTTATTCTCACAAAAGAATATGGGCAATTTTCAATAACCTTTAGATTTAATGTTTTAAAGTCAGGGCCAAATGTCGAGGCCCCTCACTTCTTTTGATTGCAACTCGCACAACAAAATCTCTGAATTGTCTAATAAAAAGCAACAGAAAGCCTAAAGTCTTCCAAATTCAACGATATGGTCACTTTTATCCTAAAATTTTGTTGTCAATAGTTAGAGGGCAAAGCGTCTCAAAAAACAGGTTTTCTCGGCCGCCTTTTATTATACATATGTTTTCGAAAAAAAGCGTTCCAACTCTATTCGAACGCCGATTATAACGTAGGTAAAAAAAACTAATTTCAGATGGATAAAGATGAATTAATATCGAATTGTATCGATCGAATTGTAAAGATTTAATTGTTATAATAAGAAGGCGACTCTCTACTTCTTGACATTCTTTCTAAAACTACCGGTACATACAATTATATCGATGACTTCCTCCCTGACCGAGTTATGAAACGTCGGGGTATTCCCCGTCTTCAGAATATCTAAATCAGTAGTGATTAGGTATTCTAATAGATCATTACCTCTTGAGATGATGTCCCTGCTGTCCCACAAATTTTGTTGGGAGTTAGCATCGTACCCTAGCGGAAGAGGAAGACCTTGCAGTATTTCACGAGTGTAAGTATCTCCACTGGTCGGTTGGTATTGTTGTTATATGGAAAGCAGGCCGATCACATGACTAGCTTCCCTATTCCTCTTAGATATGCGGATATCATCAACAGGTCTCTCGTACATAGCTCTAGCAGCGGGACAACGTTGACTCCCTTCGCCAGTATGCAGGCCCTTGGTTTGACCGCCTTGGGGTCCCTGCAACAAAAACCAGCCCCCCTAATCCCCTTATAGTATCTCGAACTAACCAAGGTTCCTGGATTAGTGAGATACCTGTGTGTCTCGCAGCCATGCCCCGCCTGTAGAAGCGTAGAGGCGCCTTTGCTGTGATGCAAGTTAATTCGGGTAATGTTTAGGCCGGGAGCAGTAATTTAGGTCTGCTCCCGTTCTTCCTTTGTCCCGACAGACTCCTCCTGTCCCTGGCCGGCAACCCTAAAGTTGACCCATCGTGCCTGACGATTCGCCAGGACGTTGTTCTTAGTGAGGGGTTAAATCCCTCCAACCGCCGAAGGACCAAAGACGGGTTTTCAAGCTTATCTGGGAACCACGCCGTCGCCCTCACCATATTTTGGAGTAACTCAACCCCACATACTTTGAGGTCTGCCAAGCTTTAGCCCCTGGGTCGGCTGCGATAAATACGAAGACCCCACCCCTACAGAAGAAGGTCTAGAACTTTGGCCATTGATTTGGGGACACTCTTTTGAGCGCCTTTCAGGTGGCCTCCCTGAAGAGCTCAAACTGCTCAGCAGTGAGCAACAAGTGCGGGTAGCTCGTATTCGCCACCACCGTCGTCAGGGGGTTAGTCCTCTAGGTAGCTGTCAGTCCAGCCCCTGACGACTCCCTGTTCGCCCGCTGCTGGGGTGCCTTGTGCCTCTTCATAGGATTAGCCCCCCCCCCCCCCCGTCCCGATCTAAGCTTCTTAGATCTCCTCGCTCTCTTTTGTGCCTCAGTGCTTGTTATCGGAGTTGTAGTTGCCGATGTTTCAGCCCCCGCAGGAACCGTTGATGCATTTCTTCTTTTTGGAGGACTGACTAGGCGCTCCCGTATCTATAGCCTCATTCAGAGGGTCAGTCAATCCCTCAGCTTCCGGAGGAGCTGGAGGCACAGCCGCCGCCTGAGTTTGGCTTGCCGGAGAGACATATTGGGAGGAAAGGGCTATTTTAGACACGTTCGAGCCCAACCAAACAACGCACGACATGAAAAAAAAAGTCAAAAGAGGAAAAAAGTTTCTTTTTCAAAGTCTTACAAGATTATGATAACTACTTTTTGAATTTTCTTCTAAAAATCGAAAATTCAAATTTTTATATAAAAAAATGAATTATCACATTTTCATCACAATGAGAAGGTATTAGTTTTTTTGTCAAAACTGACTATCGCGGGTTTCTTCAAATCCCCGCATTTCGTGAACCCCTGAATCCGAAAAAATCGGTTTTACGATGGTGACTGTCTGTCTGCCGTTGTTGTTGTCGTTGTCGCCTGTATACCGGATAACTTTTGAAAGACGAATCGGACTAAGTTGCAATGTGACACGCAATTTCAGCACCCAAAAAGAAAGATCTAGTTCGTTAACCAGCTATTTTGGATAAAAATTCAAAAAGTTAGTGCATTTTCAAAATGTTTGAGACCATTCGATAACTGACAGGTTTTCGAGTATTTTATAACTAATTTTGAATTACTTAAACAAATATTATATGTTTAAACAATTTTTTTCTCGCCTGTAAATCATGAAGAGTTATTATTTTTCGGGGTAAATCATACAGTTTATGAATTTAAAATATATTATTTCTTGTTAAAGACATTTGGTATTCATTTAAACAATTTTTTCCCTGTAAATCTTAAAAAGTTCCTACTTTCTTGAATCGATAACGCTGTTCATTTATTATTAAAGTGATGTTTTGTGTGAAAGGCAGTTTAAAATTATTTAAGCAATTTTAATTTGTTAAAACAATGTTTTTCTCCTGTAAATCTTGAAAAGGTACAATTTTGTGGAATTAATGATGCAGGTAATGAATGTTAAAAGTGATATTTATTGTTCAAGACATTTTTTCAATTATTAAAAGAATTAATAATCATTGACTTGCGCCTTTTCATAGGATAGGTGCAGAAAATTCTAGTTTTTTATATTTCTTACTCTATGTCGCTTATTATTCAGTATTTTCTTATTTGAGAGCATATCCCTTACTTTTAAAACAATAATAATTTTTTTAAACTAGAATTTTATCACTTACAAAATAAATATCAGAATCTGAAGCCGAGATAGCGTTCCCAGAAAATGCAAATAAAAATCAAATCAATAATCAAGATCAGGAGCTGAGACAGGGTACCCAGTTAAATGTCGGATTATGTTTTTAGAGCCGAGGTGGCGTACCCAAAAAACAAAATCAAAAAAGTTCTTCTGAGCCGAGGTGGCGTACCCGAAAAACAAAAAAAAATGGTTTCTAGAGCCGAGGTGGCGTACCTAGATTGAGTTTACGGCAGCTGGATAAGCGTACACCGTTTATGATAAAAAAAAATTCCTCAGTTCCTTGTCGAGTGCTGTGCAGCGTCTTCACTTTTGGTGCAGCAGTGCTGAAGAGAACACGAACCTTGCAAGGGACCGTTCGAACGGTTAAGGGGCCTTCCCCGCATTGCAAATTTATAAGGCAGTTTCCGGCCGCACGGTTGAATATTTTGGTCTGATTTTTCGCATACCTCATCTACGTATGGGTCTCTTTTGCTGCTAAGTCTCGCTTTTTTGAAAAAATGTTTATATTTGAAGTTATAAACAAAAAGAAAAGAACAATAGAAAAAAATGCAGTGCTTCTCAGTACTAGCTGAGTCTGTATTTTCGAGATCCAGCCCGTGAACCCTCTTGAAGTTTAGGAGGCAGGCTCCCCGGAGCGCGAGTGGAGACTCGGGAGCGTGTCGAATTATTCGCGAAACGAATGACCCTTGCATTGTTATGAGATGCAGGCCAGTTCAAAAAACTGAAATTATGAAAGCATGGCGTGGTTCAATTTTAATAAGCAGAAATGTTTTATTCGTATAATTTCAAGAAAGTGAAAAGAAGATTCACCAAATCGGATAATATTTGCAGTAATAATAGAAATTTTGAATTGCACACGCTAGTACGGTGAGATGCACCGCGGTATGGGAGGAAATGCATTTTTTTCGTTCAAATGGCCTACAGCCTTCAATTTTGCCTCAACCCGCAATTAATTTTTTTTAGATTGAAGGGCGCTAAATTTCCAAGAGAACCCTGGTCAGAGATTCTTGCATTTTCATTTCTTTATTTATTATATGTTTACTTGAAGTATGAGAAAATCGAGATTTTTCACAAAATCATTGTTTACTCTTCAATAGCGGTTTGCATCTACTGAAAATCGTCTTAAATCGATGCAAGAGTACTCCCAGAATGTAAATCATTTGATGATTGTCTGTTTGAATTGTTCTAAACAAATGACATTAACAAACGGCCACGTACTGCAATTTTGGTTTTAAAATATTTCTTTGCAGATGAATATGTATATCATTAAGCTATTTCCCTTTCGGCGAGCCTCTAGGGGTAAGCGTGACACTACCCGATTCGGGTAGTGTTTTTTTAGGTGGATTTGTAGTAAATGGGCTCACCACACCCACGACCGCCAACAGCAACGCAGTAGTATCAGACGGTCACCCATCCAAGTACTAACCGCGCCCAACACTGCTTAACTTCAGTGATCTAACGGGAACTGGTGCTTCCAGCGTGGTATGGCCGTGACTGTTAGTCGCAATTATCATGAGACATCAACAATTGTAAATGTTGTAAACAATTGTTTCCGAAAATTAGAATTCGTTTCTTCCTTCTTTATCTGAAATTATGTAGATATTGAAATGAAATAAGTAAATACAAAAACTTTGTCCTGGAAAATAATGGTTTTTGCACTATACTTCGAATGTTTGTGGGAGAGATTTGCAGTAACTGTTTCAATGTAAATTTCACAAGAAACAGTTATTATTTAATTTTAAATATTACGATTCGTACGTTTTGAACAATATTGTAATTGTTATTGAGAAAAGTTTGTTCTTCTCTGACAATAGTTGGAATTATCGTGAGAGTCATTGTCAGTGACAATTTTTTTATAAAACGTTATTTGTTTTGAAAATTGTGGAATTTGTGCTTTTGCAATTTCAGATTTTCCTTTATAATTTAAATTGCTGCAGATACTATTGAAGAAGAACATAGGTTCAATTACGTATGTTCAAATACAAATCGTAAACAAATGAAATAAGTAAATACAAACCTGTGTCCTTTTCGGCCTGCAAAATACTTTTTCTTGTACTGAAATTGCTTCAAATTTTTGTGAGACAGATTCTCTGTCACTAATTCGTTGTAAAAATTAACATCACATCATTATTATTGTCCATTCTTGCAATCTTCAATGTCACGAATTT